>APFE031237859.1:0-72661 GCA_000404065.3 Pinus taeda
ATGACCTTTAGTGTATTTGCTATCACAACTGTAACAAATCCCTTTTGCTCTTTTTTCTTCCAATTGTTGTGGTGTCAACCTTATAGGTTGTGGAAGACTAGCGGCAACAACACTTATGTCTTTATAGATGTGAGTGGTATGCTTCCTGGTTGCCATAATTTTGCTTTCCATTTTTCTTGCTAACCTGAATGCCTTCTCTAATGAATCAGGTTCCCAAGGCGAACATCATGTTGGATATTATCCTTTAAAGACCCTATGAACACATCAATCCTATGCTCCTCTGGAATATTTTTTACCCTTATGTTCAATTTTTGGAACTCCTCAATGTGCTCCATTATTGAACCCTTCTGTTTGAGAATTATCAATTGGATAAAAAAAGTGTTGCTTTTTGTATCCTCATAATGTGCTATCAATTCTTCCCTGAAAATTTCCCAAGTGATAAATTGTTTACGATAGCAAAGCCATTGATACCATACAAACTGATTTGGTTCCAAATATGAAGTTGCAATACGTACCTTTTGTGTGTTTTGCACATTATTAAGATCAAAAAATTTCTCCATCTGTAATATCCATCTTGCGGGATCCTTGCCATTCAAATTCCTCATATCGATTTTTGGGATATGGTGGGTCTTCGATCCCACATTAGAGTCTATGATATCATGATTAACATTTCTTTTGTTCGCATCATGAGTTTCCTTTACTACCTTTTCACCATTAGTAAGTATTTCTTGTAGAAAATTTGTCAAATTTGTCTTCAAATCTGCCATGTCTATCTTCAAATCTATCTTCAAATCGTCCATCTTAGTTTCCACGCCCTTTATCTTAGCTTATATTAGCTTTTGTGAGAGTGACACTTGTTCTTGTAATTTTGATATATCATGTAGCATTTCTTCCTCTTCTTGATGAGTCTTGCTAGAGCTTTTAGGTTCCTTACTAGGTGTTTGCATTTTCTTTCCTCGGGGCATTAGTTACTGATAATAATGCTCTACTATTCCCTTTGAATTCCTTCAAAATAAATTTCAAACCAATCTTAAGCAAAAATTTAAAAGAATCTACACACCTTTTTTCACTTTGTAGGAGCTCGATATTTCCTCTGATGTATCTTTGTACATTCAAATCATCCAGTTGTGAACTTGTGACCTACAGTAGCCCTCTGTGTCCTCTTTCCAATGCCACCAATCTGATCCAAATTGGATTTTCCAAGGAAGAGTTATGTGAAATCTCCCATAGTGACCTGATTATAGACTAGTTCAGTAGAGCAAACTTGTACGATGTGCCACGAGTCACTGTTTTGACCTTTGGCTCTAAAAAATATATACAAGAAACTATAGTCTGTCCTCTTTCTATACCTTTTTACAAAATTTCAATCCAATGCTCAGAGAGAAAGTTATGACGATTTTCCCCAGGTCACTTGTTTGGAATGTAATTCAAGAGTCTACAAAAAGACCAACTTCCTCAGATCATATCTCTGCAAATATAGCGCGCAAAGCTCTGAAATTTAGACCCCAGCTTCAGCGCGATGTCTTCTCAAATGGGTTTTTTTTTAGCTTCTTAAATGTTGCAGAAAAAAAGTTATAGTGAAAATGCAACGATAACCTGTTTGGAGCAGTGAAACCCTAGAATCCAAAGCTCTGATACCAAATGTTATGAAACCAGCTCAATAAAAAGATAGAAAAGATAGATCAATGCCTTAAAATTCAGCCTATTCAAGGGGGAAACCTCCTTTACATTACATAAATGAACAATTCTTGGATTATTCAAATGACAAAACCTCCTTTCTATATATAGGAGTCTAAGGAGTCGCAATATAACCAAGTCGACCTAACAATAATAATATAAAGCCACAAAAATAACAATAGAGGGATTCTATGGGGCACAGTAATAACAATATGGGGACAATAGGGGCACAACAATATTATTAAGGGATGCAACTACAATAGTAATGGGGTAATCACTAGTATTATAGGGACCCAACATTACCCTTTATTATTATATTATTTCATTTTAATTACATAGTGGGCATATTCCATTATTATGGTCACATTACACTCATTATCCTCTTGGGTACCTCCCAAAGTACCCCATATTATCCTCCCTAGGTATATTATATTATATCCCCTATTGGATTTTAAGCACAAACACAAGATCTATTGTGTAGAAAATACTACACTATTGACTGCATAACAAGAAAGAAGAGATGATGAAATTGTATTGAAACAACTAAGTAGCTAAAGTGACCAATTTGAATTACCCATAACTATTGTGTATTATTGCTTGATATATATATGATTAAATAACCCTCCTTTAGAGGGAACCAATGCGCAATAGGTTGGAGTTCCATTGTGCATACACACTAGAAAATAGAAATCATTTTCCTCGATTAGCTAGTAGCCTTGAAAGTATAAAATAAGGGTGATTAAATATAAGTGGAGTAAAAAAAAGTTATAACTAAAGTGATAACTCGGCCATGTAACTCCTAACTCATAAATAGCAAGAAGCCTCCAAAAGTAAGACTAAAATTCAAAGGGTAAGGTGCTAAGGTGATGGGATAAGGTTGTGGATAAGACAATCTCCTAAAATAAGGGAGGAAGTGCACAATAGTTATTAGGGATGTTATGGATAAGTTAAAACACACTAGTGGATAATAAATATCCATGTGACTACCCAATCACTGCCACATATCCTAAGTGGCAACCCTTGCTAAAAATGTGCTTAATAAAAATAGAAAATGTTAAAAATAAAATTTATTCCAAATGGTAGGAAATTTATAGTATATGAAGAAAAGTGGTCACATGTGGACCTAATTATGTTTATATGAGGCCCTATATGTGAATTTTCCCCAACATCCTTTTAACAAGTTTTGTCCTCGAAATAAGGGAATAGGCCATATAATGTGACTTGCCGAGAAATGCAGTCATTCAATACCATGCATGAGCATCCATCCATTGTAGTGAGTTGTGGACATGGGGCCCAACTATGGCCTTTCCTCAATCGTGACTCTAGTTTCTCCTTGAGATCAATGTATTTATTTCACTACTTGAATGATCCACACATTGCTTTTATTCCTCCACATGCCTTCATATTGGTTTCCTTTCTAGTTCCATGTTAATCCATAGTGAGTTTGGTAACACTTATGCCCTTCCTTTTGAAAATGTTGTTACTTTGAATGGTGTGGGTGGAAATATACAACAACCTTATTTATTGATTCTTCCTTCTTTGACTCATCAACATGTGTATATGTAGCTTTTTCTTCATTTTGAATCCCTTTGGATTTTCTTCAAGTGCTTTTATAATCTCTTTATTTGATTCAATCATATACTCTTCATATGATGTGTAATGAGGTATTGTAATTTTTTTCTCTACAAATACTTCATCATTTCCTCCCTTGGGTCCTTCTTGCTCAGTAAAAGAAATATCCTACAATATTATTTTCTTTCTCTTTTACAGAATCTTTAAAATGTTCTTTGACACATTCATATTAAATGTAAAAACTAAATCCATTTAAGAATATACCAAAATAATATACACTTCATCTATATCTATAGCATACAAATTTGAATGGAACACATATTTATCATTGAAAATCTTCAAATCTTTAAAAATTTGAACATTTTCACCTTCAACCTCTATGCTTTGAATATTCTTTGTGGGAACTTGCAATCTTTTAGATAAGTTAATATTGCAGAAATTATAATTGCAATTAAGCTTAAGGGAAATAATGACCTTCTCTTGTTGAATACATCCATACATCTATAAACCTGTAATATAAGCTTGTCATATCAAATATATCCCTAATGCTCTTTGTATCCTATTTCACAACATGAGACTGGACCTCTAGAAATATTATTTGAAATACTTCATCTGAAAGTGTCTCCATTTTGTTATGATTTAGCAAATTTCACCATGTGTTTGCATCATCTCTTAAACTCAAGTATATAAAAAATATCTACTTATTTCCTCATTTTGACTTCTTTTCTTTTATATATTCTAATATGAGGACCATAATATTTTCCAGCTAAATACATGTTATCAAAAACATAATTTGGGTTTCGAAGAGAATCACTTACTTTTCAATGGAGCTCATTTATGCAATTAGGGTTTGAAGCCAAAATGTAACATGATCATAACTTTCATTACACTTCTTGAATTGACTATTATGACCCTCAGTATAAAATGTCACAACTTCTCTAGATATTCTAGCATTGGTTTGACTAATTTGCGCTTCCTACCAAAAGACATCCACTTTGTGAAATTTGTAGACACTACTAAAAAACTCCTAAAAAAATATTGATAACTTCACTTCTTGAACTCTATTTTGTATTATTTTTTGTATAGATTTGGGTATTTTTCAAGAGAAATTCAATTCTCAATTATTAGAGTAATTTTGAGGTAAAAAATGTGCCTCCTAAGGAAAATGTACAATCAAAATTCACTTTATGAGAATCAATCACATTTTAGGCGATGACATCATTCCCCATAACTGAGGTGGCATTGTTTGAGTTAAAGGTACTTACTTGTCACATTTTCAATGGCGGATAAAAACTCATGGTTAATCATAGTAGTGCTTTAAATAATTTTAAATTCATAAAATAAAATACTCATAATAAAGGTCATTTCACAATTTTTGAATAAAATATTATTATTATCATTTCATATTTTTTTTAAAGAAACAATGCATATCCCTATACAGTCTTCATCTCTTTACACATTTTTCAATAAATATTATATTTGTATATTTTTCATATATTTATTTTTAAATTATATATTCATTTTATTTTATTTAATATTATAATTTCAAATTAATTATAAATTAATATTTACACATATATAAATAAATACCTACTCATAAATATAAACTAATCTATTTCAATATTTTTTTTCTTTAATTTAAATACAACTCAATTCATTTCATTATGATTATATTAATATTATATACTATTATAATATAAATATTATCAAAAATAATCTAAATGTAATAGAAATATATATTATATTCATTGTTATATTACATATTATTTCTTCTTTAATTAATAAATCAAGCCAATTCAATATGTAATATAAAATTAATACATTAAATAACATATTATGTTTATTATATTATATTATATATATATTATTTTTTACATAGTATCTTAATTACATGTTAATTATATAATTTAATTGTATAATTTAAATAATATGAATTTAATTAATAGTATATTATAACAACTAAGAATTTATGAATTCATATTTATAATTTATTTCAAGTTATTTAAGTACAAAGGACAAATGAATGATAATAATTTTTTCATTTTTGTTTATAGTCACATCAATATAATTTGTTTATTAATTTTATTTTGTTACAACTTTTTAATTGAATTTAACCATGGTTACATGGATTGTGGTGCAAAAAGTGAATTGCAAATTCGTAAATAATTTTATTGGTTTAGTTATTATTTTATTATTTCCTTAGGAGGCCCATTTTAGACTTCAAAATTCCCTAATGATTGGATTCTCCAAATTTACATTAAAAGTTTCATAAACTAATGTGATGTTGTTCTCTTTCTATTATAAAAAATCAACTAAAAGAAATCTCACTGTGTGCCCAAGAATTCTTCCACTTCATGCCCAAGAAAGAGATTTGATACCAATTGTAGTATATATTCAAAGCTATCAGAGAGAATCCACCATAAAACTTACAAAATAAACCCTTAAACACCAAATATAACAAAAAATTTCACATGAAAAATATAAGAATATAGAGAGAAAGATCCTTAAGGTAGGATAACACCATCAAATATGCATTATGGAAGGATCACTCCACAATCCATGCTTGCTACAAGACAATAAAATTCAACACATCTCCAATAAAATGATACCCATGTGCATTTAAACTTTCTCATGGACAACCTTAGGCATCTTTTGTCAATTACCCCTTATTTTTATATTATTTCCTTTTAATTACATAGTGGTCATCTTCCATTATTATGGCCACATTACATTTATTGTCGCCTTGGATACCTCCCTACGTACCCCATATTCTCCTCCCTGAGTACATTAATTTAAGGTTTTCATTTCAAAGAAACATATTCTCGGAGAAATAGACTCTTGTAAGCATCAAACTTTTAAAATTTTATTTTAATCATTGCAAAGATAGTTCATTCTAATATAGTTTTGAATAAGCTTATAACTCTTAGTTCTAGAATCATGCACGGTCTGTCTTCATTTGATAAGGTCACACTTTTTCATATTAAGCATGATCTAAACTTGAATATTGTTATTGGGCCAAATTTTCAATTGATCTAAGCCTTGGAAATTTATCAAAAAATAGGGAATTAAGCTTTAGTTGAATCCCCTACCAAATATTAATAAATACAAAATTAGGTAGATCATTCCTTGGGAACAATGAAGCGAGCTTTGTTCGTCAATTCCATTTATATTTTCATAATCAACTGGTGGAAATTCAATACCCATTTGATTCTTGGGATTTAGAACTATGGATTATGGATGTTTGGCTCTCCCTATAGAATTTCATAAAACTTATGGCTATGTTCTTGTTGGGTCTTGGTCGTGGCCTCAGAGGTGGTTTTAGTGGCAGTCTCCATGTCAATTTTAGGTCCTTGTTATTATTTTTTCTATGTGGTCTTGGTTGTGGTTTCGGTGGTTGTGATAGTGTAGATTCCATGGCCCTATCCTTGTTGGATCTCAATGGTGGTGTTTGTATCTCAGTGATCTTATTTTTTTCAAGAGGTGATGGAGATCTATCATCTCCACCTCCCTCTCTTTTTGTTCTCATGGCATCTATGTCTAGTGTTTGTTGGTGAAGGGAAGTGTTAGTTCTAACATTTTGTAGTTTAGAGGAAAATCAAGGTGAAATTTTCATGGTACAAGGAAGTTGTTCCGTTTCTATTAGAAAATTATATATTACATAACAATGGAACACAAAATATTGAAGAAAGACAAACATAGAAAATGAATAAAACAAGAGAGACAAAGATCATACGTGGTTCACCCAATTTCGTCTACATCCACGGAGAAACAGCCAATCCTTCCTTTTATATTATCCAGCAAAATGAAGAGATACAACCTACAACAGATCTATTGTAATTTCCTCTTCACTCTCACATAATATCCTCTCTCTTTATTGCTCAATATACACACTTCTCCAGTTGTAATACAATTCCCTCATATATAGTGAGGGGTTTCCTTCTAGGGAAAATAACCCTAAATTAAACATAATTGATACCATCTGATCATCTGCCTAATGAACGACCTAGATTGACTACGAAATTATAATATTTTATAAGGAAATTTTACATCTATTTTTAGCTTTGGGGGCGCTGCCCTTGAACCCACTAGTTGGAGGGGATGCCCCCCAAGGGACCCTCGCGAGGGGGACAAGTCCCCCCCACACCCCCCCATGTGGAGGGGTGTACAGTCTTTCTGGGGTATACATCTAGCTGAAACAAAGACCTTTAAATAAAGAAGATAGTCAGGCTCAACACCCAACAACATCCCACTTGGAGACTGATGATAACAACTCCATCGTTGCTTCATTTCCTCGACAATGACTCCACTTTTGACTTGGTTGTTTCTCATCTTGATCATCATACTTGAAGCCAATTGAAACTTAGTAGAATCTCAGTTTCTCCCTGTTTACAACTTTTGTTAACATATCTGCAGTATTCTGGCTAGTGTGTATTTTTTTCAGCTTCAACTTTCCATCTTCCAACATTGACCATATGAAATGGTACTTGAGTTGCATATGTTTAGTATTGGAATGAAATGTTGAGTTCTTTGCAAGATGTGTGGAACTCTAGCTATCACTGTATAACCTTCCCAACTCCTACTTCTTACCCAATTCATCTAGAAACCTTTGTAACCAAATCATTTCTTTACTAGCCTCTGTAGCATCAACATACTTTGCTTCCATTGTTGAATGTGCAACAACACTTTGCAATTTTGAAACCCAATTGACACTTGTTCCACCTACAATTAACACATACCTTGTGGTGCTCCTACTATTATCTCTATCACCTGCCATATCTGCATCAACATACCCCTGTTGTTGAAATGTGGAAACAAGAATATTCCAATTTAATTTGTCCTTGAATTAAATTGTGAATTACAATCGAATTTAGTCTTAACAACTACTTGAAAATAATTAATTGAGTTATTTTGACTTAATTAGTTGGAGAAATTCAAGTTAGAAGTCTTTCTGATGTCATGCAAGAGTTATCCCTTAAATTAAGGAGATAGGCCTAAATTAACGAGATAAGATTGAGTTATATTTGAGTTGTAATTAGTTAACTCAATTTACTGAGTTAAGTCCAGTTAAATTAGTTCCAAACTGTTTGAGGAACTAATGGTGAGTTAATAGTTAGTTGACGCATGCATGCACTCAATTAGTGTACTCCAATTAACTAAAGATTCTGTTATCACCTAGAACTGCAGTGTTATGTACATAAAGTTGTCCATAAAATTTTTGTTATCCAAAAATAGGTGTCTAATGGTTATTGCCCTATGTGTGTTACTTAGGGATCAAGTTTTATAAAGGTATTTATAGGAATCACTTTCAAAGACTGTTAGCTATCCTCCATCATGATTATATAAGATATATCTTGTCTTGTATACGTCACTGGGTCTTTTCGCGTTTTTGCAGCGCAATTTTTATTGGCTGATTTTGCAGCGCAATGATGTCTTAGTCCTGTCACCGCATGTCATCAACCAGCCATTTCGTAGCGCATGTTGTTAACTTATAACTGTCTGCACTACGAAATCGCGAATTCGGGGATTTAAACTGCACTGATTCTTAGAATGTCGTGTCTGAGGGATGAGTCAGTATGTTCGTCCGTTTAATTGTCAGAATTGCGTCCTTTCAAGTAAGTGTAAGCCATTATTTCCCCAATAGGTTCATAACCGCGCACCCAAAATCATTCAAATGGTCTGTAATGCCGGTAGTGGTATGATGTTTGTTAATGTTTTATGAATTGGTTTGTTTGCATGATAAGACTGTTAAGTGCAGAGGAGCCAGAGTTCATTCTCTATAAGGAACCTGATTGCAAGCGAGCCGGCGTTCAAAGTTTGAGTTTGCATTTGAAGATTGAAGCTGTTAGTGTTTCTCTGCGCAAAGGAGTTCAAAGCAAGATGGAGAAGAAGGGGCATCGGTCTGGAAGGTGTCAGAGAACTGAACCTGTGGGATTGGATCTCACATTGAGAGATGAAGGTGTGAGACAAGCCTTTCAGGACGCTGGTTGCTGGTCGTTTTGTGAGAAGCTACAAGGGGGGCATGCTGAGGTAACCAAAGCCTTTGCCTTAAATTTTACTGGTTTAAGTTCTAAAGTAGCTATGCTAGAATTCCTTGTATCTTCAGAGGTGATTGCTAGGGTGACTGAAATCCCGAGAGGAGGGCAGGAGTGGTTCAAGAATTTCAAATTTGATATGAACCCCTGCAAGGAGTTCCTGAAGGAACCTTATGTTAATGAAGATCTCACAAAGGCCGTGCCAAGGCACTATGTTAAAGAACACTATGCACTGCTCCTTACATGCATCCAGAAATACCTAACATGTGAGGGGAGGTACGGCAAAATTTATTCCTATCATTTCAAACTCTTGTTGCATTTCATAGGTAAAGCATCAATAGATATCCCTTTCTACTTGTTCAGAAGCCTTAGTAAAATGTGTGATAAAATCCAGTTAAAGAAAGATGATTGTGAAACATCCCTGTTTCACCATGGTTTAGTAAAGTTGTTGGTGTTAGATGGTTTGCAAAAAATTGGTAGAGATTGGGATTCTTTTATTTTTATGGCCGGCTTTCAAAGCAAGACAGGCCTCACTCCATTGCCGGATAGGGAAAGAGAAAAAAGAATTGAAGAACCTACTATGGCTGAGCTCAGAAAGGAGGTGAAAGACCAAAAGAAGCCCAAAACCAAGTTGAGTAAATCAGAGAAGTCTGTGGCTATAAAGGAGACACCTAAGTCATCAGCAAAGGAGACACCTAAGTCATCAAAGGAGAAAATCAAGCACCAAAAAGATGCACCAGGGTCAAGTGGAGTTGAACAGGTGTCAAGAGTCAGAACCAGAAGTCAGTTAAGTAGAGAAAAAGGCAAATCAATAGCTGAGGAAGAAAGCCCTATATCAAAAGCTAGTCTAAATGATTTGCTTGAGGCAATTGATTTTGAGCAAACTAAATCAGTGCAAGTTGAGTCAATGCCTATTGACCTAACTCAGTCATCACCTGATAGCACCAAAAAATCAAAGGCCTCAAAAAGGTTAAGGTTTGAGGAACCTGGTAATGAATTTATGTTTAAACCACGAAGGCCAGTCACCAGGAGGCAAATCAAAGTAGCTGAGCAATTGCACAAGGAAGAGGTAGCTATGAAGGTACCTGCAACAAAAGAAATTAAACAACTGCCTAAAGCAGAGAAGGCAGAGGAAATGAAAAGAAAACCATACACAAGAAGACAAGCAAAAGAAATGGAGAAGCAGCTACCCAAAACAGAAAAAGCAAAAGAAATCAAGAAGAAAAATATGGATAAAAAGGTCCCCGTTGCCAAAGAAACCAAAACTTCATCTTCAAAGGAACAATGGGAGGTAGCCGAGAAAGAAATGGCTAATATGGAGAAAGTTGTAGCAGAAATTGCAGCCATGGAAAAAGAGGTTGCAAGACTAAAAGCTCAGCTAAGTAAGTTAGCTGCCAAATAAAATTGCAAATTTTAAAAGTCAGGTGCTACCCCAAGATTTTGTTTTATTTTTCTTAAGTTCATTATTTTTTGAGGCATGTAGGTACGGCATATAAAAGGAAGATAAATTAGGAGTTTTGAAGCCAGAAGCGAAGCTGTTGCAGTCACAAAGGATATTGATAAATTTATTGAAGACTATATTTTTGAAAAGAACAGCAGTTTCGTAGTGCGCTACGAAACTGCTGTAGATGACTGTTTTGTAAGAAAACAATGAAGTTGATGCTGAGGTCAGCAAATTTTGAAAGGAACGCCTCAAGGGCAGGAAAGAGACCATACAAGGAGATCTAAGCATTCAAAGAGTGACAGGTGTAAGTGTTGGAGCAAAAGGTGAAATATCTTGTTTTTTTTGCTAAAGTCTTCCTAAAGCTACTTTATGACCGAATTATTAGGGTTCTGGTAGGGTTACCGGAATTTTGGGTTGGACACTTGTTCAGTTCACAAAGCATCCAGATCATAAGGCATATGGTGTTATCCGTGGTTATTAAAGGTATTAAATAGTTTGAAGCATGTTCTTTTGGAAATGAAGACTGATGGAAGGCAGGGACCGTGAAAACAGGGCACACATCTTCACCAACTAATGAATCATCTGCACAGCTAGTATCCAAAGTAGCTTGTTCAGTGAATGCCTCTCCAATATATCTCGGCCACTACAGAAAGGATACAGGTGTCAAAGCTCAAGAAAGGCATAATGCACACGAGGAGATAGAATTAGAGTTTCAATATGATTAGGACTCTATGTATTTACTGCACAATACCTGATGTATTTAATAAGTTTGTTTAAGAATAGATAGGGTTAGTTAATGCTAGGCCATCGAGCTCCCCTCATGCTGGAGGAGGAGTCTCAAGTAGTTTGAGTTTTGTTTTCCTATATATAGGAGAAACTCTGATGTAAGTGGGGTTGGATATTTATGCAAAAAACAGAGTTTTTATTGGCCTATGTATAAAGCTTTTTACAGTAATAGAAAGACTGTTTATTCTTCCCAAGATTCATACTTTGTTAAAATGCTCAAGATGTTTGTGTTTTTGTCTTACCAAATGTAATTTTTACAGCTTTATAAGTATGCAATCACTCTGAATTCACCTAGTTCTCAGACTTCCTATGTATACTTATAAGTTGAGGTTCTTGTCCTTTATGTTTTACAGCTCTTTAAGTACACAATCACTCTGAATTCACCTAGTGCTCAGACTTCCTGTGTTTACTTACGAGTTGATGGTTATTTGATGAATGTCTTGAATGTTTAAACATTACATGCCTTGGCTTCTATGAATGAACAGTTAATAGATTACTGAAAGATGTTTGACTCCATGAGCCCAATGGAAGAAATGTTATGCTGTCTGTCCAACCAATATGTTTATTAAATTTTCATTTCAAGAGTTAGCCCTCTTTGTGTCTAAAGATAAATCAGTAGTTTGTTTTGAGAGAGCCCTCTCAAGTTAGGGAGGCTAATCCCTAGCTAAAAGTCTGGTCTGAAACAGTTACATAAGGTCTTACTGATTAGCAGCCATCAGTATTGGTTTTGTGATAACAGATTCTCTCATCAGAAACTCATGCATGTCTACTCTGAGAAAGACCCAGTTGAGATTAAAGTCAAGGATAGTGTACTATTAGTTGCATGTGTTTTCTCATAAAGAAAAGTCATGCATGCAGAAGGAATCATTCCTTGAGGATTGCGCAGTTCTGACAATGTGTGAGATCAGGAGATCATTCACTTGGTGAATCAAGTTTTTCCACTTGGTTGAAGGAGATCATCCCAAAGGAATAACATAAGGAAATAGGAGCTTGGAGTGTAGAGAGGAAGGCTTGAGAGAAGCCCGAATTGCCTGTGAGAATCTGTGAGGATTGTATTGAGAGCTGGCTAGCTGTGAGAGCTAAGGCTTTGTATAATCCTATGTATTTCCACCTTGTATGATAATATAGATAGTGGGGTTTTTAGTTGAGGCTTTCCCCAAAGTATTTTCATGTGTATTGTGTGATTGATTCTTTTTCTTCTGGTTATATTGTTCAACTCGATCTTTAAGCTTTCGCAAGTTGATAGTAGAAGTAGGTTATAGTATTCTGCTTTGATTTATATTTCATTATCGGGTTAACCTACAGTCAAATTTTCTACATGGTATCAGAGCTAAGTTTATCGGATCAATGAACAGTATACAGAGAAGAGAATTCAAATTTTGAAGTTCAGGGTTACAGGTGCAAATCTAATTCTTATCACACTTCAAGGTTGGCCAATGGAGTTTATGGCTTGAGACTCAAGTATGCTTTGGAAGGTAGCTTGAATTACATAGCATGGAAATGTAGAATGGAAGTTGTATTAGAAGACAACGACTTGAAGGAATTCATTGATCGAGAAACCCCAAATCCAGCTTCAACTAATGCACAAGAGTTGGTTGAGTGGAAGAAATGTGTGGTCAAGGCGAGACGGGTCATCCTTGAGGGAGTTCGAGACCATATTGTCTCAAATCTCCATGGGAAGGATAATCCATTTTCAATGTGGAAGACATTGAAGGACCTCTACCAGAACAGTAGTGACCAGAGGAAATTGGCGCTCAAGGATAAGCTTTGAAGAATCAAGATGGAGAAGGGTGATACTATTTCCACATATCTGAACAAGCTCACCACCTACAGAGATGAGCTTGGCAGTGTGGGAATAACTACTACCGATGATGATATGGTGAGCCTCGCTATCCTTGGCCTTCCAAAGAGTTGGAATAGCTACCAGGACTCTATGAATGGAAGGGATAAATTGTCGGATTGGGAACAATTGTGGTCATATATTATGCAGGAGGAGATTAGGAGGAGCACACAAGACGGTTCTTCATCAAAGAATGATGATGAAGAAAATCTAGCCTTAGTGAGTAAAGCAAGGAAAGGGAAGGGGAAGGCTTCCCATTCAAAATCGAATTCTTCTCTAGAGGGAAGAAGGGTGACAAGTCTAAAGTGAGATGCTTTAATTGTCATGAGACGGGACATTATGCGACTAATTGCCCATCGAAGAAGTCCAAGATGGGACCCTCAGAAGGATCGGAAGGTGAGGCATTAGCCTCTCAGCTTGAAATGGACTTTACCCTCATTGCATGCATGGTGTCATTGATGATAGGTTGTGTTTGGTATCTTGACAGTGGAGCCTCATTCCACATGACCAACGATAAAATTTTATTCAAATCCTTGGAGGAGAAAAACCTCAAGATGTGCATAGAGATGGGTGACAATGAAAGGTATAGTGATTTAGGAGTGGGCACAGTTGCTTTTAAGAGGGAGCATGGAGCTCCTATCACCTTGAGAGATGTGAAGTATGTGCCTGGACTGAAGAAGAACTTGGTATCGGTCGTGATGTTGGAGGACAAAGGCTATGATGTTGCCTTCAGTAAAAGAAAGGTGTTCCTAAGACACATAGCCACGGGTCAGACTAAGAGGATAGGGATTCGGGTGAAGAATCTATAAACTAGAGGGAGATGATTGTGCAGCATTGAGTATGAAAGTAGTTGGTGCAAAGCCAAGACATTGGCGAGTTGTGGCACAGGCAGTTGGGCCATTTGCATCATGGGGCTTCGAAGATAATGCAACAGATATCTATAGGACTTCCCAATGGTAAACTTAAGCAAGTCGACACATGCAAAGGTTGTACCTTAGGAAAGTACACCAAGTCTTCCTTTCATGATCGAGATAGTCGAGCAGAGGTTATCTTAGAGCGAGTTCATATTCGTGTGCATGGACCATTCTCGACCGCATCCACAACGAAGCAAAGGTATTATGTGATTTCCATTGATGATTTTTCTCGTAAATGCTGGATTTATTTCATGCAGAAGAAGGACCAAACCTTCACAAAGTTTTGTGAGTTCAAAGCTTTGGTCAAGAAAGAGTCAGGGAAGAATATCAAGGCCTTGGGAAGTGACAATGGTGGAGAATATGTCTCTCAAGAGTTTAAGGACTTCTCTGCAGCGAAAGGATTAAATGAGAGTTGACGGCACCTCATAACCCACAATAGAATGGGGTGGTTGAGAGGAAGAACAAAACTATTGTAGGGGCAGGATGGGTGATGCTGCATGACCAAGGCCTACCACTTCACTTATGGGTTGAGGCATGCAACACAATAGTCTATTTATAGAATAGAAGTGTGCATTGCATACTTGGGATGAATACACAAGAGGAAGCTTTCTCCAGTAAGAGAACAGATGTGGGTCACTTCAAGATCTTTGGCTCATAGGTATATTTCCATCAGATAAAGGATGCACGGAAGAAGCTTGAGCTGATAGTAGAATTGGGGATACTTGTGGGGTACACTAATACACCTCACAACTATTGGGTGTACTTGCCTACTAGTCAAAGGACAGTGGTTCATAGAGATGTCAAGTTTGATGAGTAGAAGGCTATGCCAGTTTCCCTTGAGAGGGAGCTCCAACTGCAGTCTATGGAGGAATTGTTGGTTCCTAAGGAGGAGGAGCCTAAGAGTGATGTGAAGTAGCCGCATGTAGAGGTTCTAGGAGTGGAGACATCCACTCAAGCATATTGTTCCAGAGATGGACGGAAGCACACACGAGAAGCTAACATATTGTCGGAGGATGCGAGAGAGAATGTGGGAGCACCAACTTCTCAACGCAGATAGAGGAGGTCACCTAATAGGTACACTGGATACATGGCCCTTGCTGGGGAATGTGTTGATATTGAGCCATCTTCCTTTGAGAAAGCAGTGCAGCAGCCGATTTGGGTTGTTGCTATGGTGGAGGAGTATGACTCCATGGTTCGTAATAGTGTTTGGGATGTGTTTTTGAGAATGGAGAACAAGTCAGTTGTGAGTTCTCATTGGCTTTACAAGGTAAAGCAAGTTGCTGATGGTGGAAGGATCATGTTGTTGTAGTATAGTTCGACACAGGAGCAAGATGCTGACATTTTGATAAAGGCATTGTCAAAGTGTGAATTCAAGTTACTTAGAGATAGGATTGGGGTGGCTGATAATCCTTTTCTTGTTGAGAGGGAGTGTTGAAATGTTGCAACAAGAATATTCCAATTTAATTTGTCCTTGAATTAAATTGTGAATTAAAATCGAATTTAGTCTTAACAGCTACTTGGAAATAATTAATTAAGTTATTTTTGACTTAATTAGTTGGAGAAATTCAAGTTAGAAGTCTTCTGAAGTCATGCAAGAGTTATCCCTTAAATTAAGGAGATAAGCCTTAAATTAAGGAGATAAGATTGAGTTATATTTGAGTTGTAATTAGTTAATTCAGTTTACTGAGTTAAGTCCAATTAAATTAGTTCCAAACTGTTTGAGGAACTAATGGTGAGTTAACTGTCAGTTGATGCATGCATGCACTCAACTAGTGTACTCCAGATAACTGAAGATTCCCTCATTAGAAACTCATGCATGTCTACTCTGAGAAAGTTCTAGTTGAGATTAAAGTCAAGGATAGTGTACTATCAGTTGCATGTGTTTTCTTATAAATAAAACTCATTCATGCAGAAGGAATCATTCCTTGAGGATTGCACAGTTTTGACAGTGTGTGAGATCAGGAGATCATCCACTTGGTAAATCGAGTTTTTCCACTTGGTTGAAGGAGACCATCCTAGAGGAACAACACAATGAAATAGGAGCTTAGAGTGCAGAGAGGAAATCTTGAGAGAAGCTAGGATTTCCTATGAACATTTGTGAGGATTGTACTGAGAGTTGGCTAGCTGTGAGAGCTAAGGCTTAATCCCTATGTATTTCCACCTTGTATGATAATACAGATAGTGGGGTTTTTAGCTGAGGCTTTCCCCAAAGTATTTTCATGTGTATTGTGCAATTGATTCTTCTTCTGGTTATATTATTCAGCTCGATCTTTAAGCTTCCACAAATTGATAGTAAAAGCAGGTTATAATATTCTGCTTTGATTTATATTGCATTATCTGGTTAACTTACAGTCAGATTTTCTACACCTGTAGAGATATGTTTGAACCACCAAAGCATAATGCTTGACTTGTGGTACCTCTCAAATACTTGAGGATCCACTTCACTGCTATCCAATGTTCTTTTCCTGGATTGTTCATGTACTTGCTTACAACTCCCACTGCATGCGCAATCTCAATCCTTGTGAAAACCATTGCATACATTAAGCTTCAAATTGCTGATGCATATGGAACTTTAGAGATATAAGCCATCTCTTCCTAAGTCTTGGGACACGTCTCCTTAGTTTGAAATGGCTAGCCAAAGGTACAATAATTGGTTTTGCGTTTTTCATATTAAATCTTTCCAACACCTTTTGTATGTACTCATTTTGAGACAATGTTAATTTGTGATTTTTCTTGTTTCTAGTTATTCTCGTACCAAGGATTTGTTTTGTAGCACCCAAATCCTTCATTGCAAATTAATTTGCCAATTTTCCTGTGAGCACATTTATTTCCTGCATGTTAGAACCTGCAACAAGCATGTCATCTACATACAATAAAAATATAATATATTTGCCATCATTTTGTCTTATGAGATAAACACAACGATCAGATTGACATCAAGTATAACCTTGTTCAGACATAAACCTGTCAAGTTTTAGATACCACTGCCTTGGAGCCTGTTTTAATCCAAAAAAGCTCTTCTTCAAACTGCACATTGTTCTCTCCTTCCCTTTGACCTCATATCCTTGTGGTTTCTACATATATATCTCTTCCTCCCAATCCCCATGGAGAAAGGTCATCTTTACATATAACTGCTCAAGATGAAAATATTTTGCTACTACTAGACTTAAAATAGTTCTGATTGAATCCATTTAAAAATAGGAGAAAATATTTCATCAAATTCTATACCTTTTTTTTTGTGCAAACCCCTTCACCACAAGTCTAGCTTTATACATTTTCCTACCTCCATCTTCTTCCTTCAACTTGTAAACCCATTTATTCTACAATGATGTTTTACTTGCAAGCAACTTGACTAAGTCCCAAGTCTGGTTATGTACCAAGGAGTCCATCTCTTCTTTTATAGAAAATCTTGTAGATTCACAAGCTAATGCAATTTTCTAAAGCAAGAGACAAGAATCTACTTCTACCCTTTGCAGCGGAAGTGATCCGAATGGAAAATGGCATCAACCCATGGTATTCATCCACCCATGGAATTTACCCATGGTATTGCAAGTGGCATCCACCCATGGTATTTTAAGTGACATCCACCCATGGTATTTGCCCATGGATCTTTGTTTTTCATGGTTATGGGTCATCCACAAATTCACACTTCATCGAAGTCCATTTCCTAGGCCGCACACTGTCAGTATCATAGTTAGTCACAAGCATTATAGGGTATCTCTATCCTTGCATCTTCATTCATCATAGTTATGGGTCATCCACAAACCCACACTTCATCAAAGTCCATTTGCTAGGCAGCACACTATCAATTTCACATTTGGTCACAAGAATTATAGGGTATCTCTATCCTCAGATCTTCGTTCATCATGGTTATGGGTTAACCACATAAAACCCTTCTCTTCAGTGGGTCTTCATATTAAACAAAGGCTTCAAAGGAGGGAGCTTCACGCAATGGGGACCATTGCTTCTTAAGGAGGGAGGAATGATCTGAACGGAAAATGGCATCAACCCATGGTATTCATCCACCCATGGAATTTACCCATGGTATTGTACATAGCATCCACCCATGGTATTTATCCACCGATGGTATTGTAAGTGACATCCACCCATGGTATTTTCCCATGGTATTGTGACATCCACCCATGGTATTCATTCACCCATGGAATTAACCCATGGTATTGTAACATCCACCCATGGTATTCATTCACACATGGGATTGACCCGTGGTATTGTGAAATCCACCCATGGTATTCATTCACCCATGGAATTGACCGGTGGGATTGTAACTGAAAAATACTATAAGTAATAAGTCACATTTTGTAAAAGGACAAGATTGTCCACCACAATGTAGTTCTTACAGTTATTATCTATTTTAATAAAAAAATTCTTTATGCTTTTGTTTATTGGGCATTCCCCTCTTTTTCTTCTAGCATTTTAATTTTTCATATCTTGGGGGTCTTCCACCCAAGATCCATTTCAATCTTTTAGATCTTGGGGGCCTCCCCCCAAGATCCAGATCAGGAAGCCCATAAACATCGAGAAAACAACAATCAATAGAGGAAGAGAATCAAAGGCACATAACACAATAAGTATTTGGGAAAGCCACAGCTCAAAACCCCACTATCTGTATTGCATTAATCATAAATACAAGATGATAATACAATGCTTGTTCTCACAAGAACAATCCCAACACTCAATAAAATAAATCTCCAACTCACAAGCAAACTCTTGGCCAACACTTAGCAAATTATCCTACTCTCCAAGCCCCTATTTCCTTGCACCCTTGGTCAAAGAATTTGGATGAAAACAATATGATATGCTCAACCTTGAGCTTAACATGCACAAGTACTTCCTATCCTCCCCCTGATGACTTCCTTTGGCCAATACGTAGCCAAATTTCCAAGCCTCCAAGCTTCTAGTTCTTTGCACAATTCTTGAGAGAATTAGCCTGTATTTAAAGGGAAACCCTCACTGTGCAATCCTCAACTGATTGCATGCATGATCTGTAAAACTCAGAAAATTCTACAACAAATAGTACATTTTCCCTGCACTCTAGTATCAACTGGGTATTTCTCTGATTTGACATGCATGAGTTTCTAATGAGTGAATCTTCAATTAACTAGAGTAGCACTAGTTGAGTTCACTAATGACCCAATTGGCTGTTAACTCATTATTAGTTCCTCAAACAGTTCGGAACTAATTTAACTGAACTTAACTCAGTAAACTGAGTTGTCTAATTACAAATCACAATTAACTCATACTGGACTCCCATAAAATAGAGAGAACATACACATGACAATAGAAATAATTTCAACTCGAAATTCCTAAGTTAACTAAGTCATCTTAACTTAGTTAACTATTACAAGTTTCAATGAGAAAAGAATTTGATTTTAATTCACAGTTTAATTCAAGGACAAATTAAATTGGAATTTCTAGATTCTATTTTTATCATTTCTTGTTGTTATTTTCAACACTCCCTCTCAACAAGAAAGGAATTCAACTTGATCCCGATCCTAAACCTTTGGAATTTTCTGAATGCAACACTTCTCTCTAGTTTTGTTGCTCCAGAAATTCCAGAAACAAAAAACATCCAACATGAATCAGAATGATGCCTCTGTCGTCAAATTCTTTGACTATTATTACCTCTCTCGACTGAAAACTTTTCACTTTTGTTGACTGTACCTTTCTACATTGTTGTCAACCCTTATCTATGCTTCTTCAGTATTTGACTACTCTAGCCTCTGTCACTTTGATCTTTGACTGCATCAATCCCACTTATTCCTCCCACTACTTTGTACGTTGGGCTCCTATAGCAAGGTATGATCCATGAGATAAAACCATTCAATGGACCCTGCCCATTTTCAGCCCTCTTGGGAATCACTTTAAATCGCCCCACCTCACCACTGGAGGTATGGTTGCATGTGATCCCTCTGCCCACTTGGCTCGAAATTTCCCCTTACTAGAGGTCTCTGCATGACTGGATGCCTCCACTCGGTCTCCTCTCATCTTCTCTAATTTTGGCTTCTCCATAATTGCATGAGGCTACTTGTTCTCTGCTTGAGTGTATCTCTCCACTCGGTCTCCTCTCAACGCTTCTCTAGTTGTGGCTACTCCACAAATTCCTGAAGTTTCTTCTTAGGCTTCTTCTTGGGTTGCATGTTGAAAGGTAATTTACTATCTCTCTCAACCACCAAGTCTCTAACCTTTGCCTTCCTACTCAAGGCTTTGCATGCATCTTGAACCTCAAGAGCATATAGATTCTTTACCCATGCACCAATCTATTTCAGTTGGCTCATGGTGATGTGTCTAAGGAAAACCTTTCCCTTACTAAAAACACCATCA
This sequence comes from Pinus taeda, assembly GCA_000404065.3. Taxonomy (NCBI): domain Eukaryota; kingdom Viridiplantae; phylum Streptophyta; class Pinopsida; order Pinales; family Pinaceae; genus Pinus; species Pinus taeda. The sequence continues at coordinate 20,608 of APFE031237859.1, forward strand.
TAGCCACGGTCTTCCAAGACTATGACTGAAACAATATTCTTCTTTAGTCCTGGAACGTACATCACATATGTGATCCTCAGAGGGGATCGAGAATCCCTCTAAAAGGTAACCGTATTGTTGGGACAAAGTCCCCTAGGGTCAATTTTGGGGCTAAAAGCCCAAGTTTTTGGGCAGAAAGCCCAAATTCTTGTATGTAAAGTGAAAAGTCTCTGCAATTTGTGGTCGCGAAGTGCGTAGATGTAAAGTGTCATAAAGGGTTTTACCCTTCTGTTTATGTAAGTTGTGTCAACTTTAGAAGATCTACCCATGGTTCGCAGACCATGGGACTGTATAAAAATGAGAGTCTTAGAAGAGTCTAAGGTAGTAGTATTATTAATGATGATGAATGTAATGGGTCATTAGTAGAAAGAGCGAAAGTTCTTAGAGTAGAAGAGAGGCTCTGTAGCTGTGTACGCAGAGGTCGGGGATAGAAATCCGTAATGTTAAGTTAACCAAGCAAATCCCTACGTTGCTGGCCCTTTTGACATCTATCCACGGAGCGGAAATTGAAGTCTCACCCGAAGTGTATGGGGGGATGTTGGAACCAAGTTTCTGCACCCAGAGATGTTTATGATGTCATTTTGTACCCCTTTATCTGTCTTTGCACAGATTGATAAGCCCTCGAGGCTTATTGATATAACTTCCTCTTACCAGCCTATAGACCTTCGTGAAGGTCTATGGCTGTCTTTCACATACCCTAAACAAGTGATTCAACCACTTAAGCACCTCTATAATCACTCCTAAGTTTGTTATTATCCATATCAGCTTAGGTGTCTGATATTTTTAGCATACATTAAGATATTCTTCGCGTAATCAGATATTATTACTTGCGTTCATACAACAATGTAAAACATATATATTTGCACATCAATAAAGCATTAAATCATAAACATAGTATTCATCATAACATAATCACATTCATTCATAATATAAGTAAATAGATCAAACGCATGTATTTCTAGAGTAATCCTCTTTATTAATGCTTCAGATCTTCTTATAGACTCAAAATACCCTGCGCACTCAACTGTAGGAGTCTGCGCACTCAACTGCGAACTTCTACCCTAGGCCTTTGTGCACACAGTTGCAGAGCCTTTCGTCTACTCTAAAACTCTTCACTCTTTCTGTTAATGACCAATTACATTCATCATCATCAATAATACTATTGCCTTAGACTCTTCTAAGACTCTCCTTTTTATATAATCCCATGGTCCGCGGACCATGGGTAGATCTTCTAAATTTGACACAACTTACATAATCAGAAGGGTAAAACCCTTTATGACACTTCACATATACGCGCTCCATGACCACAAATTTCGGAGAATTTACCCTTTACATACAAAAACTTGGGCTTTCTGCCCAAAAACTTGGGCTTTTAGCCCCAAAATTGACCCTCGGGGACTCTGCCAAAATAGGCCCCCAACACAAATATGGTGACTCACCCCGAGTCACTCTACTAGCGCAGAGATTTTATCGTGAAGACCTCCCAACTCCACTTGCACCACTGCAACTTTAGTTGTACACTGCGTAGCTGCCTGCTTGGCCTGCTCCACTAGCTACTCCGTTGTTGGTCTTGTGCTATCTGCCTAGATCTTCTGTTGTGTATTCTACAGGCTGGCCAACTTCTCCCCAATGGTGGCAGAGATCACATAGGCCTCATCTAGCCAAGGCCCCAATCTGGCCTTGAGGACTACCTCTTTTTTCTACGCTGCTTCCACCTACTCTTTCAGTTTCTTTGCCTCTTGCAGCTTTGCCAATATTTGTGTGATAGCGACGGTGTGCATTGTCACTTTGACTTCGTCATATTTTTGTTGTAGTTCCCTTGCCTCAGTATTTAACCTCTACAGGTTGGGATCTTCCTACAGACTCATGAGGACCTCCATCAATTTCTCGAAGAGCGTCGTACATTCGGCCACCACGACATCTACTGTAGCGACTCCATCCTTAACAGTTTCCTCACACTATTCTCTGACCTTTGGAAGAGTTGAAGATTGTGCCCTCAACTTGAGTTTTGTAATCTTTAGGTTCAGCTCAAACTGAACCTTGGCCATCTCAGTCATAGCATCAAGCACACTAACAGCTAACTTCTGAATCTTGGCCTCCAACAATGCCTCTTTCGGGATGTGCAGTTCTGGAATGGTTATGTAGGATTCTACTACTATTGTTGTGGTTCGCTCATTATTTTCCTAAACCTTCTTGCAGGTGTCTATCGTTTTTTTTTCCTCCACAAACATTTGTTCATTGTTAACTTTCTGCTCGTTGATTACGCTTATTACGCCCTGCTCTAGGGCCCTAAGTTCTGCGACCACACCTGCTTGTAGTGTGTGAAGGACTTCACTTTGGAGTGCGACCAAGTTCAATGCAATATTCTTTAGAGCGCTGACAGTAGCCTTGTCAGCTTCCGCCTCCGTGCTCAGAGCTCCATCCTACAGTGCTACGGCCTCGAGATCCAAAGAGTGAACCAACTCTACTACTTCAGCTGTTCCTGGCGCTAAGTTGGTCGACGTGGCGTTGCTCTACCCTACACTGGCCTGTTTTAGTACTGCTCCTAAAGCAATGCATGATGCATCCACATGCACATGAAATTCCTTCTTCCAATCCGGAAAGATTATGATCGGCGCAGACCATATTTTCTTTTAACACATCCAAGCTTCATTGAAATTCTTCATTCCAATAGAATGTAGCATCCTTCTTCAACAGTTTTTCCATCTGTGCGGTAATCTGGGCATAACTCTTGATGAACTTTCGATAATAACCAGTATTCCCTAGCATTTCTCGCAGTTGTTTGACACTTCTTGGTGCCTCCAAATTGATTATAATTTTGATCTTAGTTGGATCCACCAATAATCCATGTCTGCATAATACGTGACCCAGCAAGATTTCGAAAGGGACACAAAATAAACACTTCTTCAAGTTTAGTGTGATCTAATACCTTCGGCATATATCCAGCATCAAGCATAGACTAGCTACATGGTGCTTCACCAACCCAAACACTATCCAATTGTCAATGTATACCTCTAAGAACTTGTGAATGAAGTCCTTGAATGTTGCGATGACTACACATGAAAATATCACTGGTGTGTTCTTCCGTCCAAAAGGCATCATAGTATACTGGAAGCATCCCCATTCAGTCGTGAAGGTTGTCTTACTCTTATCTTCCAGCGCGATATTCATCTGATGGTACCCTGAGAACCCATCAGTGAACGAATATGCTTCATGTCCTCCTACATTATCCAACACTTCATCAGTGAACGGAGTCATAAAAGGATCATGCAAGCAAGCATCATTCAGCTTCTTGAGATCTATGCATATCCTTATTTCATCCTTCTGCTTCTTTTCCTGAACCACCATAGGACTTACCCATTTGGACTCCTCCACTGGTTCAATGATTATTGTCTCTAACATTTTATCCAATTCTAAGCGGACCCTCTCTTTTTACTTAGGATTTAGGCGATGTGGCCTCTGTTTCACAGGCTTTGCATCCGGTTTCAATTTTATCCTCATTACCCCTAAATCTCCTATTATCCCTTTGTAGGGAACAAGTCTTGGTATTCGCACAACAACTCAGTGACCTTACCCATCGTAGCATCATCCCAGTAGTCCCCTATCTTCGTAAACTTCGGCTCCACCTCTATCCCAATGTTCACTTGTCTCGTTTTTAGCGGCGTGGTGATATCTGGATTTTTTATCTACAGCCCCTCAACTTCACGGTGACCTTGTTTTCGGGATATTAATGGTCCTCGGATCCTCGTCTTCCTCTTCAGCAGTCACATTGTAGCACTCCAGCACATGGCATAGCTGGGTGGTCCAATCTAGTTGAATCAAATCCAAGGGATCCTGCGGGATTCTAAAGATCGCTACTTTGACCTCCTACAACACTTCATCAATGCACTCAAATCCATCTTCAAAGCTAAATGTTATCAAGAATCCCTATCTCAAACTATCCCATTCATTCATACCATGGTGGAGCTCTTTCTCCAAGTACCAATTCATAGGTATTACATCTAAGGTGTGAAAAAACATATGCACCCACTCTGGTTGTGGTTCTGCTCCATAAGCATCGATCCATTTGGCTAAGTGATAGGGCGGATCACTCCTCCCGTCATATTTCTCTGTCAATCGCACCTTTGGGCGACAAAGCTGCACCTTCATTAGTCTTTTATATTTGTGTCATCCATCAAAGTTGTCTTTATGCGTAACCCACCATCTTGCAGGTATAGCGTGTAACGCCAAGTCCAAGGCTTAGAACTGATGCTTCTCTAGAACTTCCCTTTCAAATGCATCCATAAATTTATCAGCGTTAGTTAAACCATCATAGTAAGTCATACTTCTTACCTCTGATGATACGCAGAGCAGTGATTTGGTCATCATGTTATAGCGTAGCGTAGACACTTCATGCAATCTATTATGCCAGTGTTCCAATTCCTCGTCTGAATCTGATGTGCAAGAGCTTTCGCGGTCCCATGAAATACATCCATCTGCTATTGGGTTCACATATTCTTTATCTCATGCCGTTACTTATAAATATGGTCCAAATCATCGTCACTTTCGTAATCGCGGACTGATTCAGTGTAGCACAGGTCTTCTGCAGGGTCCAACGGTATTGCGACGCGGAGCGATTGTCTTTCAAATGACATCGTCCACTTCTTCAAATCGATCACCTCTTTCATGTCCATAGCCCAGTCAATCCCAAGGAGCATAGGGTAGGGATTACTGTCATCCACAATCTCTATTGCTTCAAAATTGGCCAACGCACTCGCACCTTCAATATTGATTGTCTCTCCCTGTAATCTTCCCATTGGGATAATCTTTTGTTGATTCGCCGTCCTCAATTGAATAGGAGACCACTACAGCGCAGGTCTCCTCATTCTCTCCCATGTTTGTTTAGGCAAAACATTTGCGTCGGATCCTAGATCTAGAATAACTTGGTCCATTTCATATTCTTCTATTTGCGTGGTGAGCCTCATCTCATGCCCTGTTCTTGCCTTATGCTTACCAATTTTCTTGACCATGCGCGGTCCCTTAGGATTATTACCAACACATTTATTGGTCAACTCTTGTGATCCCTTTACGACCTTTCTATCACGTAGTAGCATCATATAGGTCTCCAAAAATGTAGTAAGCATGGATGGGTCCATTTCTTCAGACTGCTTATCCTAACTTCCTGAGGTAGAGGCCTCAGCGAAGATTTTCTTTGCTTCCATGAAAGTTTCCTTCGAGCGCTCCAAATCAAATCCAACCTCCTTCTTTAGAGCTTTGTGAACCCATTCACCCTCTTCAGGCTGCTTTCCCTTATCTTCGCCAGTTTTCATTCCACTTCGCAACACAATATTCACATTGGGGTCATCTTCTTGGTGTTCAACCCTCATCATCTATAGGTTTTGCGTAGGCTTTTGAGGTTGTGTCCCCTTTTCATGCATCTTATTTATTAGTACAGGGCAATCTTTTGTTGCATGGTCAAACTAAGTGCAGTATCTGCATGACAGGCGCGTCGGTTTTGTGCATTCTCGCACGTAGTGTCTTGGACCTCCACAATTGTAGCAAATAACTTTCCCCCGACCTCTCACAGGTCCTCCTCCACCTTGGACTCGTTCATGCCCCAGATATCCTCCTCGTCGCCCCCAATGCCTTGATTTGGAGGTCGAGCTTCTATCTGCACTCGATACGTGGGCGTTCTCTCCATCATTAACTCATAACTACGACAATTGCGCTCATCATGGCCCAATGATTGGTAGAAGTTGTAGAAGAGTTGTTGCGGTGTTGTATAAATTTCTGCAACAAATGGCAATTATCTGTCACATGTTTTCCAGCTACCTAACAAATAGCACACCACAGCACAGGCCTTGCACTTGACCCTGCTTGAGCTTCTGGCCTCAGAGGCATTGGCCCTCCCCCTGAAACATAACTCATGAAGACAGGGTAATGATATTTATCATGCCCTTGACCCTTACATTTCAAACACCATACCTCTTCACGCACCCCTAACTAAGCCACTCTATCCTTCTTCAAACTTTGGAATTCTAGGCAAAGGTTCTGCAACTCCACGTGAATCTGCTGAACTCCTAAAGAAACATCTTGAATTGGTGTCTCGTGCAATCTCATCGCAATATCTAGGGCCTCCGCCTGGGTCCCAATCTTTTGTTGTGATAAAGCAACCCTCAGATGAGGTAAGATCCAAGCCACAAACCATTCGTGGTGCTACCCATCTGTAAGATTTATGTTAGCTTCATGGATCTTGCACTTCAATCTTTGATCCAACTCCCAGGGTGTCTCGCCAGGCTTCATCACGATCTCCTTGAATCCAAAGATCGACTCCACTTTAGACTTGGGCCTACTGAATTCCTTATTTAGTGTAGTCTGAATGTCCGCCAATGCAGCCATTGGGTTGTCAGTGCAATATTTAATGTACCATGTTAGCGCGTGTTCCTGTAAAGCAATTACGAATGTAGCTTTCTTCATTTGATCATCTGTAATGCCTTGGGATTCCCACACATCCTTCGCTACTAACCAAAACTGGTTCAGGTCCTCATTCCTTGAGCCCTTGAAAATGAGAAATTTTACTAAATTTGCCATATTGAATAGTGGTGGAGGTGGTGGTGGTGTGGGCAAAGGTGTACGTGGTGGAGGTGAAGATGGAGGTGGTGTGGGTAGATTTGGTATTCGCGGGAACCCTTGCCTTATTAACTGGACAACGCTCTGTGGAGAAGCTTGTGCTACTTCTTTGTCGTCACTCAGAGGAGGCTCAATCAACGGGCTATATTCAAGCCCTATTCCTTTTCTATCCCTAAATAAATTTCCACTTCGCGTAGCACCAAACATCAAGGTAATTGCATAACCTGCTTTTCACACAAGCGCATTTTAATCCAAGTATTCAAAGACCTTAAGTACTTACCTCGTGGTCCCTTGAAGAAGCGTCGCCCTACTTCATTGTATCTAATCGAAGTATCGACCGCGAACTCTATCACAAATCCTCCAACGATACAATTAAGTCAATGATCAACAGCGCATGCGATATTATCTTCAGAGGCTTCCAATCTCCGCACTAACTCCAGGATCCACGCTATTATATCGTCAAGCCTCCACCCTCCTTGACTATCTGTCAATTTAGCGATCCACTAGTATACTTTGACCAGGAAGGAACATAAGAAAATTTCATGTATCTCTGTGTACAGATACCTGTCTAACCACTGTTATTTTTTCAATCACGTGTTACTGTTTTCTTGTGCAACGAATTCGTGGATCTTCCTATCCAACCAATCTTTAATTTCCTTCTTAGTTGAATTCCAGTGATGCGACATCACACATCTCTTTATGCAGATCCCAATCCTAGCAACAAAACCATTTGTTGGCTTACGGGGTCCTGACCCAGGTTTAGTGTTAAGTTAGCTAAGCAAATCCCTACACTACTAGCCCTTTCAGCATCAATCCATGGAGCGCAGACTGAAGTTGCACTTGAAGCAGTATGGGGGGATGCAAACGCGCCTCTGTAATTACTCCTAAGTCTATTATTATCTATATCGGATTGATTGTCTGATATCTTTAGCATGCATTAAGATATTCTTCGTGTAAATAGATATTATTACTTGCATTCATACAACAATGTAAAACATATATATTTAGGCATTAATACAACATTAAATCATAAACCAGATATTCATCATATCATAATCACATTCATTCGTAATAGAAGTAAATAGATCAAACACAGGTATTTCTAAAGTAATCTTCTTTATTAATGCTTTAGATCTTCTTACAGACTCAAACTACCCTGCGCACTCAGCTGCAGGGGTCCACGCACTTAGCTGTAGACTTATACCCTAGGCCTCTGTGCACAAAGCGGCAGAGCTTCTCTTCTACTATAATTCCTTTCGCTCTTTTTGCTAATGACCCATTACACTCATCATCATTAATAATACTACTACCTTAGACTCTTTTAAGACTCTCCTTTTTATACAATCCCATGGTCTGTGGACCATGGGTAGATCTTCTAAAGCTGACACAACTCACATAAAGAGAAGGGTAAAACCCTTTATGACACTTTACATCTACACGCTCCGTGACCACAAATTGCAGAGACTTTACACTTTACATACAAAAACTTGGGCTTCCTGCCCCAAAACTTGGGCTTTTAGCCCCAAAATTGACCCTAGGGGACTTTGTCCCAACACGTACCGATCCCAGTAGCTCTATACCTATCGTCATCTCCAAACTCTATGCTCTACTTGAGGTCTTTCTCCTCAAAATCACTAAAGAGATCTCTATTCCCCATCATATGGACTAAGGCACTGCTTTCAAGATACCACATGCCTCCCATGGCAGTGTCATCCATGCATGAAATGAGAGTGAAATCAAGTTCAAATTGTGAAGGTAGAATTTCACCTGTTACCACTACTATCGCCTCCTTCTTGCTTGCTTTCTTCTGCGGGAAGTTCTTGGCCATAGTGCCCATGCTCGTGATAGCGGAAACACTTGAATTTCATCAATTCCATCATATTTTTCCCATCCTCGCCTTGGGACTTGTTTCCCTTGGCCTTCTTTTCCTTACTCACTAAGGCAAAATCCTCTTCCACTTCCTTGGAAGAAGTCTCATATCTAATGTTCCTCCTAATCTCCTCTTGCATCAAATCCAACCATAGTCATTACCAATCTGGCAACTTCTCCCAACCATTGATAGAGTCCTGATAACTATGCCAACTCTTGGGAAGTCCTAGAAGAGCTAGGCTCACCATATTGTTTCATTTGTCCCACTGTCACAAAATTTTCTAGAAAAAAACTGATTTTAAATTAGTGATATCTCCCTCATCCGAACTCTGATTTGGCCGATTTTTTTTTTTTAATTTGGGTATTTTTTCGCAAGGAATCCAGGTCTGCTATTTTTTTCTGAAATATTTTCACAAAATTTTTTATATCTTCTCTGCAAACTCGCGGCCCAAAAAAATATCCATCTCTGATACCATGTCGAAAATCCTGTAGATTCACAAGCTCATGCAATTTTCTAAAGCAAGAGATAAGAATCTACTTCTACTCTTTATAGTGTAAGCCCATAAAAATCGAGCAAACGATAATCAATAGAGGAAGAGAATCAAAGGAACATATCACAATAAGTATCCGGGGAAAGCCACAGCTCAAAACTCCATTATCTATATTGCATTAAACAAAAATCCAAGATGATAATACAATGCTTGTTCTCACAAGAACAATCCCAACACTTAGTAAAATTAATCTCCAACTCACAAGAAAACTCTTGGCCTACACTTAGCCTATTCTTCTGCTCTTCAAGCCCCTATTTCCTTGTGCCCTTGGTCAAAGAAATTGGATGAATACAATAGCTATGCTCAACCTTGAGCTTAACATGCACAAGTATTTCCTATCCTCCCCCTGATGACTTCTATTGGCCAATACTTAGCCAAATTTCCAAGCCTCCAAGCTTCTAATTCTTTGCACAATTACTTAGAGAATTAGCCCATATTTAAAGGGAAATCCTCACTACGCAATCCTCAACTAATTGCATGAATGATCTGTAAAACTCAGAAAATTTTACAACAAATAGTACATTGTCCCTACACTCTAGTCTCAACTGGGTCTTTCTCTGATTTGACATGCATGAGTGTCTGGTGAGTGAATCTTCAGTTAACTAGAGTAGCACTAGTTGAGTTAATTAATGGCCCAACTGACTATTAACTCACTATTAGTTCCTCAAATAGTTTGGAACTAATTTAACTGAACTTAACTCAATAAACTGAGTTGTCTAATTACAACTCACAATTAACTCATATTGGACTCCTATAAAATAGGGAGAACATACACATGATGACAGAAAGACTTTCAACTCGAAATTCCTAAGTTAACTAAGTCGACTTAACTTAGTTAATTATTACAAGTTTCTATGAGAAAAGAATATGATTTTAATTCACAGTTTAATTCAAGGACAAATTAAACTAGAATTTCTAGATTCTATTTTTATCATTTCTTATTGCTATTTTCAACATCTTTCATGGCTATCTCCCACTTCTTCCTGGTTTCTACCTACATTGCTTCTTCATAACATTCTAGTTCACTAGAATCAGCCAACAATACATAATACAATGAAGGATAGTATCATTTAGGGGGTCTACTTATCGTGGTAGATCTTCTAACACTAATTTCATGTGTTTGAGGTGTCAAATGCTAATGTGGTTGTTGTTGTTGTTCTAGTTGTTGATCGTTATGATTTTCAGGCACCTTTACTTTTTCTATGATCTCATCAAGCACTATGTATTCTCTGTTTTTTTCTTGTTTCTTTTCCTGCATCTGATCCTTATACAAAACCTTTTCATTGAATATGACATCTCTACTCCTAATGATTTTGTAATTTTTATAATCATATAAGCGATAACCAAAATCATTAACACCATATCCAATAAAGGTACATTTCTTTGATTTTGCCTCAATCTTTGTTCTATTTTCTTTATTAGTGTGGACGAAGGCTTCAAAACCAAAAGTCTTTAAAATGAGTAGTTTACCTTTTTACCTGTCCATGCGTCCTTTGGAATACCACCATCCAAGGAACTTGAAGGCCCTATGTTTATTATATAAACAACAATATCTACAGCATCTGCCCAAAATTGTAAAGGCAATCTTGCATCCATACACCTTGCATGCTCCTTGATTGTCATGTTCTTCTTTTCTGACACACTGTTTTCTTGTGGTGTTCCTGGAATTGTCTTCTTTTTGTGAATTCCATATTTTGAACAATAGTTATCAAACTCTTTGTTTAAATATTCACCTCCATTGTCCTATCTGAGACACTTTAACCTTTTTCCTATCTCATTCTCAGCCAAATCTTTCCATTTCTTGAAAGTATCAAATACATCATAATTATTTTGAATACAATAAATCTAGGTTTTCCTGGTTGCATCATTAATAAAAGTAACATAATAGTGAGAGTCGCCGAGAGATGATACCTTAGCATGTCCCCATACATTTGTATGCACAATCTCTATTTTTTCATTCTTCTTTTCTTTCCCAACTCTGAGAAATCTGACTCTCTTTTGTTTTCCATAAACACAATTCTCACAGAATTCCAAATCAACATGCTTCAGACCTGGCAACAAACTTCTTGAGTGAAGAATATGTATCCCCTTCTCACTCATGTGTTCGAGCCTATGATGCCACAATGTTGTAAGTTCTCCTGAAGAGGTTAAAGCATTAACAGAATTAGAAATACCATTGCATAAATACAATGTACTAACATTTTCTCCTTTTGATATTACCAAGGCTCCTTTAGTGACCTTCCAAGTTTTATCTATAAAAGTAGTCACACGACGTTCACCTCCTAACTTCCATATTGAAATTAGATTTTACTTTGGATCTAGAACATGTCTTACCTCCTTCAATAGTCATTGGTTTTCATTATGTTGTTTTATTGAAACTTTATCCATTCCAACGATTTTATAGGGTTTATCATCAGCCAAATGAACCTATCCAAGATCTCCTTGAACATAATCATGAAAATGTTTCCTATCTATTTTGGTGGGGAATGAGGCCCTTGAATCTACCACCCATGCATCAATAATATTTTCTAATAAATGAATCAAAGAATCATGCAACACATCACCTGTCACATTTGCTTCAGGATTGTTTTCTTGTTACCCGTCTCCTTCTTTTCCCTTATGAAATTTACAATTTTTATTCAGGTATCTTTTCTTATAACATTTCCAACACACTGTCCCTGATTTGGACTTAGATCTACTTTTCCTTGACTTAGTGCGATATCCTAGGCTCTTTCCTCTTTCCATTTTTCTTCCCCTAGCCTATGTAGGCAAAGCATTCCCTAATGTCTAACCAGAGCTTTTCCATCACATTTCCTTGCTAAGGATTGCACCGACAACATCATCAAACTTTAAAGTACTAGATCCAAAGACAGAGTTACTAATCGCCATAACTAAACCATTCCAACTTTCTGGAAATGAGCATAGAAATAATATAGCCCTAACTTCATCATCAAAATTTACCCCTACAGAACATAACTGACTTGTAACCGTATTAAATTCATTTAAATGATCAGCAACATATCCACCTTCTAACATCTTCATATTAAATAAACGCTTCATAAGAAATAATTTATTTGAGTCTGAGGGTTTTTCATATATAGTTTGGCCAATGTTGGCATTAAGCCTTTTGTTGTCATTTCCTTTGAAATATTAAAGGCTACTGACATTGCTAGGCATGGTTGTATTGTTCCAAGTGCCTTTCTGTCGAAAATATCCCATTCTATGTCTAATATACTCGTCAACTTCTTTTTCTTTCCACTCAATGGTAAGTATAGATCTTTCTGATACATATAATCTTCCATATGCATCTTCCACATCTTGTAGTTTTGGCTGTTAAATTTTTTGACCCTAAACCTACCATCTTCCACCATTGCTCCCACTCAAACCAGGAACCCTTCTTTCCTGTGAGTTTATCAACCAAATAGACCTTCAGCTCTGATACCATTTGTTAGAAAATTATATATTATAGAGAAATGGAACACATAAAATATTGCAAAAACACAAACACATAAAACGCATAAAACAAGAGAGACACAGATATACGTGGTTCATCAAATTTGGGCTACATCCATGGAGAAATAGCAAGTCCTTCCTTTTGTATTATTCAAAAAAATGAAGAGACACAACCTACAATAGATCTATTGTAATTTCATCTTCGCTTTCACACTGTCTCCTCTCTCTTTATCTCTCAGAATACACACTTCTTGAACCGCAATACAATTCCCTCATACATAGCGAGGGTTTGCCTTCTAGGGAAAAAACCCTAAATTAAACATAACTTATATCATTAGATCATTCACCTAATGAACGGCCCAAATTGACTATGAAATTATAATATTTTACAAGGCAATTTTACATCTATTTTTAGCTTCAATGGCCTGTTGGACCCTGCACCCCCGTGGAGGGGACAAGTCCCCCCCACGTGGAGGGGTGTATAGTCCTCTTGGGGCATACATCTAGATGAAATAAAGACCTCTGAATAAAAAACATAATTAGGTTCCACACCCAACAATTTCAATGTTTGGAACCTCTTCCTATTATTTCAAACTTAGCAATTTGGTAAGGCAAGCCCTGCAATTTTTTCCTGTTCATTTTCACAATCTTATAAGTGTTCTTCAAGTTCAAGATGTCTAAAAACCTTGGAATAACATAAAGTTACGGTCTAAATATTCTATATTCCTCTTGGATGGGTTAATTCTAGTTGGTTTGGTGTTTCCCATTCCACCTCTAGTCATTTTTGAATGTAGTACTATGAACCCCTACCTATGGTTTCCTACCCAATATGATTTCTCTCTGGTCTATGAGTCAATTTTTTCTAGGTTTTTTCAGCTATGAAAAATTAAGGTTCAAGAGAATTCCATTAATTTCTTTGTCTTCATGAGGAGATAACTTACATTAAGAACAACACTTTATTGGTTGATTTAAAAAAAAAAAAAAAGAACCAATGTAGGCTTGCTTCACCCATAATGCCAATGTTATGAGTATTCTGCTACTCAAGAAGTAATGAATTAGTTCTCTAGACTTTGAATGCAACAAACCTCACATTTTGATCCTTCCTCATGAAGTGTGAACTGTTTCAATGGCCTCTAACAATGAAATAATATAAAACTCATTTCAGGTAGCCTTGAAGTATTATGAAACAATCCACTAGCTTCCAGATCTTATAGAAATTGAAGGTCCCAACTCCCCTTATTTCAATGAGGGGAAATACGAAGAAGGAAGTGTCCATATATATCATCCATTGTATGTATTATAAAACCATATGTATTTTGGGCAAATATGTCAAACTGGCCACTTGTAGGTCAACTTGGAACTCTTATTTAGTTAAGAATCTTAAGATTATAGATGTATGTCCCAATCTATATTTAGCTTTTGTGAATATCTAAATAATTGGAAGAATTTAATCTAATACTTGCTTCACTGCAACTCATTTTTTAATAACAAACTACTTTTGTGTTGATTTTAACTAAAATAATTTTATAAAAAACCTGGACTAATCTAATGCAAGTAAATTTTAAAATAGCTATTTAATACCATGTTTTAACAATTTAATTACTTTTTATGATAATATATTATTATTTATTTTCATTAATTCGTTATTAATTTATAGAAATGTGAATAATTATTAAATCTCAATGAACCATGGTTATTATTCATTATAAAATTATATTTAAATTTACACTCTTTTGGAATCTTAATGGATTTATACTAATTGGAATGGATATGTTTTTTTGCGTGATGTTTCATGCTTAGGTAGGTAATTACTATTATAATTGTGTAAATTTTTTTATGATGTTTTCATTTAAGTGACAAATTACTAATTAGAAATGTCATATTTTTACAATCAAATAAATGTATTAGTTTTGTGTCATATCTTAGAAAAACATGTGTTGATAATTTATAATTGATTTATCTTAAACATAGAGTTTAAAGGAGGCCACATAAACACCTACAATATAGTGAATGCATTTAAATTAAACACTTGAAGATACCAATAATCTTTAATGATATGTCCAATAATAACATTACAAATGGTAAAGCATCTTTCTAGTAAGACACATTGTAAAGTTTGTCATGTATTTATGTTTCATTAAGAATGTCATGTTATGACTCCGAACACATGAATCAAAATACATAACAATAAAAAATTAGTCATTTAATAATGGTAATTTAGTAACTAAGCGACAAGAAAAAGGTGAACCAAAAGGTTTGTCAAAAAATCACAAATGCAAGTAAGAAGTTTTTAGTGATTTGCCACAACAAAGAGTGGACCTCCAAATCAAGTATTAAATTATATGGTTTGAAGCCTAAGGATATGTTGTTAGAGATATCCCACCACCTCTTTACCAACATCTATATACACCCCTATCCATATTCTACTCCTTGCTTATGTACCTCTATGGCCCTGATCCCTTCGCCACCACCATTATATTTGACATATGGTTTATTCTTTTCGAGAGATATAAGACATATTTAATCCAATTTAGGGCAAGATGAAAATACTTACAACAGTTTAGCATGATCAAATTTCAATTTTTCAAAATACACTTACTTCATGTGGCATGAAATCATGGCCAATCTAAGATTATAGGCCAAGGGCAGCTTGATGAAGAACATGTTCAATCAATCCTACTCTACAAAGGACATGGGAGGGGTGACTCTCTATATTTGAAGGAGCATGTCATAGGTTAGCCTATTGGGATTGAACATGAACATCCCCACCTTAAAGTAGAGAAAAGGTAACTCTCCTAGTTCAAAAGGCCATCAAACCTTCTCCATGCATTGTTGGTAGTAACCAATCTTGTATTGTGGAGTGTGGGCCCATGTATTCTCACATAAGTAGTCCACCACAACATAAAAATGGTCATCTAGGAGATTAAAGGAAAATATTTCACATATTCAATTAGTTAGAAAAATGTAATAATCCTTTTCATTTATGTAATGGCAACCAAAGTGGTAATTCTTTAAAAGTTCAAGAAAATGGAACAAGAAGGGATGTTAGTTATAATTAGAACTCCCATATCTAGATCTTGGAATAATCGATGATACAATAAGCCATGGAAAACTACACTTGTTCTTCTAAAGGATATAAGAGATACATTCTATGGAGAATGCAACCCTAGATCCTTATAAGCTATCCATGTTGCTTAGGGGCATCTAGGATAGTTACTATGATGAGGAGGTATGAGAAATTCAACTTGTGGAGGCTTTGTACAAAGCTGACAATGCCCTTTATAGTCTTCCATTAGATCCAAGAGAACTATAGAGGTTCTCTTTGAGTATATCCATTTCCAAATAATAGGAAATTGTCTAAAAAAGGAGATGGGTGATGAAGCAAATTCCATCCATTCTTATCCCCTTTAATCCACCAACGATTTTAGTAGAGAATAGAGGTTGGCTTTCATCCAAGAAAATCAACAGGGCATTTGTCATCACTAGTGGGTTTTAAGAAAGGGGAACTCCCCTATTTATCAAAATCAAAAAGCACATCATGGAAAAACATTCCTCTACCCAACTTACAAAAGGAAAATTCAATCAAATATGCATCATAAGCATTTCAAAATTATTGAAAAAATCCTCCATTATTTCTCAGACTCCCTCTATATGATCCTGAAGTGTCGTAAGAGTGTATGAACAATTTGAGGTTCCATTCCATTATGAGGATTTTAGAACTTTCAATTGACTCGTATAAGATAAAAGACCTTGCTAGCACTCTTTAATGTATGTACATGGACCATACACATTTAGTAAACATATTTGTGTGTTCATCTACAAGGAGAACATAGTTACATGGATAACAATGTCATGAACATCAATATATGCAATCCTCCAATCCATATTCCATCCTACCATTAATCGACTATCACACACACCACTCATTACCACAACATTACCCTCAATGGCATTGACCAACACTTTTGTAGTTAACTCTAGAGCCAATTATATTTCTAGAGTCACAACTCTATGTAAGCAACAAGACAAATGAGGTCATTCTCACTGACAATTATGAAGCAAATGTGGCATAGATAATGAAGTTTGCTTAGATTTGTTTGTAATTTTGTGATGTTATGTAGAGCTTTTCTACCTCCAATAACAACTCATGAAATGAAATTACATAACATTCCATGGAATTAACATCAAATGAAATGAAATGAAAAGCAAAAGAAGACAAGGGAGTTGATAGCGACTCCCCTTCTCTTCTTACCAATGGCTGACTTTATGGGAGTGACTAGAACCTTACTCCCTTCCTTCCTACTTATATGGATGGTTCATGCAGTCTAAATATTGAAGAAAACTCTCCATGACTCATTAAAGGATCTCGATATTGAATGCACATACTTTGTAATGACACTGAAAAACTCTTATTTTTATGGGGTTTACGTCTCCTCGCTTTAAGTTTAAAGGATAGATGTAGTAATGCAGATTCATGAATCAAATTGGAGGAGTGTGAACTCTTGAGAAAAATGAGTTAATAATTACTATGAAGATCACAATTGTTGCATTTTTTTGCATGTTGTTAAGTGTGGTTATGGTTGAATTACTTATTTCTCTTTTATGTAAGGATGGTTACATGTGGTCACTTGGGTTTATCTTGGGTGGTTAGGAGAAATGTTGTTATCCTTCCTAATAGAGTTCAAATATTGCATGTGACATGTTGAACTCCTAAAGGGTATTTCTTATAGTGGCTTTGAGCCTTGTTGTCTGAGTAGCCCCTCGAGGACCGAAACATGTAAATTCTTCAAATGGGATATAAAGATATTTAAAAAAAAAAGATGGTAAAGTACTATCAACAAGGTAAAGAATTGAGATTGTTTTTTAAGTCATGGTTGTGAACTTGTGGTCAAGCTATGTAGTTATGTATTTGATGGTTTTGATATGTAGTGATGGTATTGGGAATAAAAATTTTACTTAGTGACTTGGCATATTTGTTCACGTGTGCATTGTTGTTCAAAATATTGTTCACATTATTGATAGGTATCAAATTAAGAATTCCAAATTGTTCTTACAATGTGCACTAGGATGATCTCACTTGTGAAGTAGGGAAACTTTCACAATGTTAAATACCTCCATCTTCATTAAGAGGTTGGATTTTAAATCAACCATGTCTGATAAGAAGTCAACCATGTTAGACAATAGTGTAGTTATATAGATTGTTACCTTTGGTTCACCTTGTTGTGGTATATCTTGATTCTTATATGCACTAGTTAGTTAGTCGTCAAACATTGTTGCAAGCTTTATGTGTGAGAAAGTTGTAAGCTTGGCAATCTTGTTGAAATTATTGGCATTGAATCTCTTATGAAATAGAAAGAATATCCTGGTGAGGATAGCTGCTAAAAAGAGTAGAGAGAAATCTTGTTTTACTCAATTGTTGTTGGAAATTATCTTTTTCTTTAAATGCTCTATGAGTTGGTTGAATAATAGTTGTCACTAATTTAATTAGACAAATTGTCATCATTGAACCTATTCATTTGTGCTAAGTAATTAGTATTTATATGATCTCATATATAACAATTAATATTGCATATGGAATCGGCATATGAGTTTTTGAAGCTTTGTAAACTTTGTGATTGCCAAATAAATGAGATGAGGATTGTTGTAATAACCATATATTAGAGATGATGAGCTAGCAAACATTGCATATGAAAAGGTGGTGGTGCGCATACATCTAGGCAAAATTTTGTTTATGACTATGATGATTATGTGTGACATCACTAAATGAAATCAATTGAGAGATGACACCCATGAAGATTATCATAAATGAACAGTGAATTGCAAATAATATATAGATTTTGGATGAAACCAAATATTAGCTTAAAGTAATTCAAATGTTAGTCGAGACTTGCTTCATACAACATGCCAACCATTTGAGACATACTTAATGATGATATTTGAAACAAGCAATAAATACTTGAAACAATCATTTGGCATGGATTATATGAAATAATGCATTCTTAATGCATTAATTAGGAAGTGTATAATGGGTACTAATATGAGAATATGCTTATAATTTTGTAGATATGCATGAATTTTGGAAGAAACTAAAATATTGACTTTGTCATTCAGCCATACAATCAAATTCCTCATGATATTTAACATGATACATATGAGGTCAAAATCCAATTATTACAATAAGATTATTTACAATAGTAATTTCAAGTTTAAGTTTCTCAAAGAAAGGGAGTATGTGATGCTCCATTTTGTTTGGGTTTATTTTCTATACAATTTGGATATATGTTCTTGGTTGACTTGATGACTTGCCTTATATGTGCCTTGGAAATTAATGAATTTTAGGTATTGTTTTGGATATTATGTAGACTACTTGTGTCTAATATATGTGGGTGAGAGCATATACATGTGACACGCATGTTGCTCTCTGATGATGAGATTATATTTGTATTCTTGTTTTTGGAACTAATTTGAATGTTTAGAATGATGTCAATATGGTTGTTCCTCACAACTTACAAAATGGAACATGTTCATTTATACTACAATAGGATCTCAAAAAAGCTTCTTGGATGCATTAATGCTCACATTTTTTCCCTCGTTCACTAAGGCTATCAATGCTTTGACCTTGTCAATTGTTTACATAATGGTAATTACATTTTTTAAAGATGGATGTCGTTAAATTATGTTGATGCATCTTTGATAACCTCTTCAAGAATTTATTAAGTGAATGAGTATCTAGAATGTAATATATATATATATATATATATTCAATTATATATAATAATATATATATATATATATATATATTCCTCGATATTTAAATGAATAAATAAAACTGTAATTTCTTCATTAACATAATGAATCCATTACATTTTGTTGATGCATATTTATGCATTTTGGTATATAATCTACCAGTTGTAATGGGAAATACCATTCCCTTCCAAAATTGCCTCTAATACATCGCTCATAAACAATATTCAAAATTACATGAAACATCTAGCAACATAAAATACGGTGCACACAAAAAGCTCAAAAATCATTTGAGGATATAGTTATGATCATATACAAATGTAATGTGTCCCAAAATGATCAAAAATGAAAAAAAGCCTCTAGATTAGTATTGTTGATGTATGTCATGGGTCCCTTCTATGAAATGCCTATGAAAATATTCCAACAATTATGTGCCTATTTGTTCATGAATCTTCCAGATCCCCAAAACCTATGTAGCGCCTTCCTTAGGTAGTGTGTCTACAATTGTGTTGTGTTCCCTATAAATGTGACAACAAATATATAATCAAAAGACTTTAATACAAAGTACTTCTAATATAGGCAACAGATATTAGCAGTGGCATCTTTGTGTCTCCTTGAACTAGTTAATAACAAGCATAGAATCTCTAAATATCTAAAGGGACCGACATTCTTTCTCAAGTGCAAACAGAAGGAGGAGTTTGAGTGCAAACAATTATGTGTAATGGTTTGTGCCTTTACCCAAGCCCGTCTGAAGTTTAACAAAGTGTTGTTCATTAATGAAGAGTACAACACCCTCGTCGTCATCACCGGCAAGAGATGCCCCATCGAAGTAAGCCCACGAAATAGTGGAGTCTATCTTTTCAGGCATGATTAAAAGGTGAGGAGTAGAATCCTTATCAAGAAGAAGGGAGAAAATGGCAAGTGTTTAAGCAACAACTCTATCTGTAGAGGAGTTTTTGTCTTGAAAAATGGTCTTATTCTTGGCAATCCAAACCACCCAATAAATTAAAGGGGGGATTTCTGTAACGTTTTAAAACTGCCTCATGCCACCAACTGCTCCATGCTTCCAATAAAGTCTCCCCTTGCCACTCAATGCCTAATGCCAAGCTCCTCCAGCAATCGACCCAAATTTCCTTTCTGAAAGGGCATAAGAAGAATAAGGGGCCAACAATTTCATCTACATTTTTGCATAGAGGGCACAAGCTAGGCCTTCCTTATGATGCTTGTGGATATTGTCCCAAGTGGGGAATTTGTTTTCAACGAGGCACCACATAAACACCAAGGCTTTTGTGGGGCACTTTAATTTTTCCACCACCACACCTATACCCTTAGTTTGCTAACATTGATTGAGTGGTTATAACACAATTTGGGTGTGTAATCCCCGGAAGGGGAGAAAACCCAACTCAAAGAGTCTTCTCTATCCCCGAGTCAAACATTTAGTTGTCCCAATCCCCCTCTAACTCTGCTGGAATATTCAACTAATCTGCAGATGACCATCATTGGGCCCATATTGTTGTTCATGTGTTATATGCCACCTGGTTTAGAGTATATCTTCCATTTATGTTCAGAAGATTCACCAAACTTGCTGGGAGATAGCAGTTTGTTTTGCATCCCACCCAGGGGTCCACATCTATCCTTAATTTTCCCCATTCCCCACCTTCCAAGAGAGTGCTTCTTCAATCCCAACAAAAGGCAATAAGACAATTTTCCACATAATTTAATTTTTAAACATATAGTTGAATTATAATTATTTTAATTATTTTTTAGTATACAATCAATATTAGCTATGCCATGTGACAATATCCATGCACATCTATGTTATGTTAGATGATGCTACAATTAATCAATAAACTATTTTCAAAGGTTTCACATCTAGTAAAGATTTACATTTAAATGTAGACAAATTCAAACTTTGAACAATCCTTATTTACTTTTTGTCAAGTCAAAGTTTGAGCAATCTTTATTTGTTTTTTATAAAGTCAAACTTTGAACTAAGTTCAACACAAACCAAGTTCACTGGAAATTTAAGGTTTTTTTTTTTAGCCTTTGCCATTTATATCTAGCATCAACAAGCCCGTGAATTGGACTCATTAGTTAGTAACTTATGTGTTGACTTGTCATTTGCAAGTTTGATTCACTTGCAATTAATTAATAGGTAGTCAAACATAATACCTAAGGTCATTGAGTCTTGCACAATCCTAGTGAGAGCATCCCACTAGTGGGTAGATGATTTTTCCATTCACACTTAGGTTAAGCCTAAATAGTAAAAAATAAACAAATAAATAGCCAAACATAAGATCAAGTTATCTTGAGTAAGAATAAGGCAAAAACATTCAAAAGAAGAGTGTCAAATGATTCAACAATTTTATCAACTAAAAATATAACACACAATAATATTGTTGATAATCCAATTATATGTCAAAAACATGTTCCTACTATCGAACAACTACTCACCCAATGTATCTTACTAGTGACTTTCAACCTTGCTTCCAACTTAATGTATCATTTTTAAATGTTATTATTTAGATTTTGTTCATTTAAACATTTCTACAAATCAATATTTAACTGAACTCATTTCCCATAAACTCATTTCCTAACAAGTTTTTAATAAAAACATTGTGACAAACGATTCACAACATTTTTTATGTCACTGCTTAAATGAAAATAGCATTGCACTCAAGGTTAGAATCCACAACCTATTGAAATAGCATTATACTCCAAGTTAGAATCCACAACCTATCCAAACCATGTTTGACAACGACAAGCCTATAGACAATGTCTCACTTATTATTTAAAATATAAAATAGATCATCCATCTCTAAATACAATGGTTCATCCAAGGGATCTTGTACGCTCAAATAGCATTATACTCGAAGTTAGAATCCACAACCTATCAAACCATGTTTGACAACGACAAGCCTATAGACAATGTCTCAACTATTATTTAAAATATAAAATGGATCATCCATCTCTAAATACAATGTTTCATTCAAAGGATCTTGTAGGCTTGTGAGGCACTAAGATTGGCCCAAGGACACAAAATCCTAAAATGATTGTCATTTGAATACTTCATATTTTACTGAAAGAAAAGGGAGTTGTCTTTACTGCGACTATTTAGACTTTCTCCTGCCAGAATGTGGCGGAAAAATTTGGGTTGAAATCTTGATTTGTGTTATTTAAATTGATTTTTTACAGTAAATATGGATTCAGCACCCTGAAAAACCCCTAAAAGCTTCCAGAAAAATCAGACTAAAGACAACTAAAAAGAAAGTGGAGAAAAATGACCGAAATTGCAAAAAAAAAAAAAAAATATTGTTTTTCATCCGGAATGCATGCATTGGTAAGGACCATCTGCCATTATATAAGAGTTAAACTACTTATTTAGGACCATTAATAACATCCATTGAAATACGAGCATAACTCTGTTTATGGTTTGCAAAGATGAGGCGTTTGCTTTGAGACAAGTATGTGCTCAGAAGGGCCCTGAACTCTGTCAAGTACAAGTTGGCAACATAATCATGCCCGTGGTGTGTTAATTACAAATCAAAATCAGCTATTTGCCCTTCTCATGCATTAAGAAATGAGTTGAATTATGCATTAAGAAACAATGGAGGAACGAAGGAGGGTGAGTTGCATATTCACTTAATAGCAATTCTGTTGAATCTCTCCTGTTTCACAATCTGCTTCTCAAAACTGATAGCTGCCCCCTGTTACAACTACCCTTCTTTTATGCCAAGGAATCCATTAGCTGTTACATTCTCTGGTTGCTTGCACAAAAGACTTTAAAAATAAAAGCAGTGAATGAAATCTCATATTGATTGACGCTGCTCACAACTTTCGTTGAATCCTTTTGACTGAAGCACACTCACTGCAAGTCTCCTTGTCAACGATTAGCTTTCACAGCTTTCTCTCCATAGTAAATATCCCGTAGAACGGAGGAGTATTCGGGATACCCATTAACATACTTTTCCAAGAACTTTTTGTCTGTGTATTTAACAAAATGTGGAGAAGTCCTCTCTCTCTTCAACAGTTGCATGGACTTCAAGGCCTCCATTACTCTATACCGAGGGATTATCCTCGTCTCCAAGCTACATGTCAACAGACAGGGATATCTAACAATATCATCCAATGGAAGCCCCTGTGATTTGACAAGAAAATCTACATTCCGTTTCAGTTTTTCCTCTGAAAGTCCCAAAATCATTGGCGTCCGACTAGAGAATTCGTAAATTTGTTTTTCAGAGAAACCTAGACTCCTCAAACACTGTAGTTTTCGATCTATCTTTTCTTTCCCCATTCCTAGTACCGCACGCAGAGCGTGCCCAAATATCTTGGATCCCCTCCCAAAACCCAGACCCTCCACCACTTTAAATGACTCCATAACTTTTTCCTCCGAATACGTTAGGAGACGGGGTATTCTTGTTAATAACTTCGATAATGCATCGCCCTCAATACTCAATCTTTGCAAGACTGAAATCGCAGATTTAAGCTTATCCTCACTCAGATCAAGAATTCTTGAATCGGCATAAACAAGCTTGCACATATCGTCTTTGTTGATGATAGACCTTAGATAGCTGAGCCTAGACTTTAAGTCCCTTTTGGATTTATATAAGAAAATCCCAGGGTTGCTAAGAACCACAACTCGAATCTGAGCAGGGGTGGTCAAACCACATTCACTTAACAATTCCAAACCTTCTTCCAAATCCTGGCTTGGTTTATTCAGCAAGCTCTTGTGAAGTTTATGGACTTTTGAAACATCTTTCTCTGTCATACCGCATTTGTTGATGAAAAATTCTGTGACAATGCCCCCATCTGGTGGAGTTGGGGATGGGATTGCTGTTTCCGTGCAGAATTTGGCAACTTTTAGGTGGGGATTGGCATTAATTGCAAGAAGACGAAACAGCGAAATTGGGATCGATACACAAGTGGATACTAGTGCGACTTCGTCCATTATCAAACGTTTCCATATTCGCTGAATAGACATTATCTTTGCAACAGTGAAAACTCAGAATTAAGCGCACCCTTGCTGAAATTAAAAGCACAGACAGAGAAATAACTACCTGGAGGAGCCCGCAAGACTGGATGCCTGGATGATGGTTCGGATGGCAAAATGTTTTCGAAGACCAGAAGTGAGCACGATGCTGCGAGGATTTAGGGTTTCATTTGAGTGGTGAAATGAGGGTTTAGGGATTTATGAGGATTGAAGGATTTCATTTGAGTTTCATATTATTTCATTTCGGCCGTGAGATGAGGTTTACGGTTTTGTGAGGATTCAGGAATCCTATGTGGTGACATGGAAAAAGGAGATGGATGTTTCCATCATCCGCAGAAATGTGTAGGATAGATATGACCAATGTTATAAGTTATTTTAGGCCAATCTCAATTGAAAAAACGAAAACTAAGCACGTTGGCTGTTATTTTTATAGTGTTATATGGATTTGATGTTATGATAATGGTAACATTGGATGATTCCCCAAATGCATTTGACCTTTCTCGAAATTTAATTTTTATATATTATATAAAATATAAATTTTAAAATTATATTATTTAATATTCTTTTTCTAATTATATTCATATTAAAATGATAATATTGGTTTTTCTCTTTCTATGTGTGAATATAATGATGTTTTTTTCTATGTAAAGTTGTTATTTTTTTTGAAGGCATTTTTTTATTAAGTTACAAGGTTTAGGACAACCACTTCTAGCTTACTTTTTATTGGAAAGTTTCCTTTCATTGATGTTTATTTGTTATCGATATGTTTAAAGTTCAAAACTTGATCGTCTATACCAATCATTTTTAAAAGATGTTTTCTCATTTCTAAGACACATCATATATGAGGTGTATGCATTAATGTAACCTTCTAGATGTCCCTGCCATTGGATGCATGAGATCGATATTGATGGTTCATTCCCTTTCTTACAAGGTTTGCCTCATCAATTTGCTCTTCCATTCCTCATCAACCATAATATTTTGTCTACCAAATCTCTAGAGATTTTGTTGTGACAATGTCATATCCTAATTGTTCTCCTCCCTTTCCTTCTCGCTGTGAAATAGGGCCCACATTTGATCTTATTTTTTTCATCAAAGAAAAATCCACTGCTTTTTAGTATTAAAAATGTAGTTACATCTTTTTGTATTCAACAAATAAATAAACCAAGTATATGCAACATTTACTAACCATTTTCCCGCCCAAAAAGAGTCAATCTACTTATGGAGTAGCCAAACAAAAATATGAGAAATTCCTAGCAGCATATCCCATATAACATAAGTCAACTAAAAATAGGGAGGTAATTAACTACCTCTCAATGCCTCAAAATTTCAAAAATTGCAAAGTAATAGTCCACCAATGGTTTGTTGTAAACAATAAACGAGGACAAACTAAACCAAAGGAAAACTTACAAGATTACTAGCTCCATCCTTGTACTCTTCATAACGCAAAGTTCCCAACTACAAATTAAGTCCCTTCTTAGACAAGGAATCAACTATATTGTTTAATTCCCTGAAAATGTGGAACTCTAAAATGTCTTCGAAATCTTTTAAAAAGTCTATGATCCCTCTGATCCAATGTGTTAAAGGAGAAGTCTTGATGGCAAATCCATATCTTACCCAATCAATTGATACCTTTGAATTACCAAATATAGACAAGGAGGATAATTTCACATGTTTTGCAAATAAAATTAAACCCCACAACACCACCATTGTAGCCTTCATATTTGTACCATTACCTATGTTCCAGTAAAGCTTGTAGAAGTGCCCCCTATTAACGAATAACACCCCATTGCATCCACAAATGCCATTTTTCTAGCCCCATTGAAATATGCCTTAGGAAATTGTAGGGTATGGACTGGTACTTGTATGTTCCTGTCTACGTAAGGGCTCATGAGAAATTTGTGTTCTGAAAAGTATTTTGACTATCTTCAAGCAAGTTTTTTCCAATATTTGAAATTTTGTCTTCAAAAGTGAGCTTATTCCTGCATTGTCATATACCCCAAAAAATGAAGAGGGGTAATTGAAAGAACTCTGGCACCATTTGGAACTTAACTCTAAGCATTCTTCAACTGAGTTAGTTTTCCAACATTTATTTATCTTTACAATTTTTAAAGTACCATCCCAAATCCTCTTCAAAAATGGACATGCCAATATTAAGTGAACAATGGTCTCTTCCTATGAAAGGCACAAAAGACAAACCCTTGGTCCCGAGAATCCCCTCTTCAAAAGGTTCTCTCATGAAATAATTTTATTCTTAATAACTAACCAACCAAATAATCTTTAAAGGGAAATGCCATTTCCAAATGTTCAAACACCCCCAAGATGGAGTATTTTTCAATTTATCTTGAATGATATGCATGTAAGCCGCAAACAACGTGATAGAACCCTCCAGGAATGTGGCATTCCATACCAACTTATCTAGTCTCCTAGATAAATAAACCCTTGCTTGTAACAGGTCCAATATGAGAACTCCTAATGAAGAGAAGGACCCCCCCATAAGCCAATCGCGCTAGTAGATATCCATTTTGATCCAATGACAAAATTCCTCGCTTCCTTCATGATCTGGTTGAGGAAATATCTCCCCTTATCCCTAATAATTATGATAGGTTATTTGTTAAGGATTGAGGAATTAGAGAAGCCAACAATACGATCTTCTCCCACTCTAATTGATGTGCCATCCCCTACCTCCCACCTAAGGTTTTCATCTAACCATGATTTAGAACCGATAATGCTTCATCATGTAAATGAACATCCCTTTGATAATAAGTTTTTGGATCTAAGCCAATCCATAACATAAGTCTATTTCAAATATTTCTCTTTTATCAACTTTTGCAAACTTTTCCCTCATCAAAGAACATTCTCCATAAATACTTTAATGTAAGGGCCTTGTTGAAAACTTCTAGATTTAGCAAACCCCATCCTCCCGAATTCTTGGGAATGTAGATATCCTCAAACTTTAAGAAGTGTAATTTTTGTTTTCTAGATGTCATGTTGTCGTTGTGAAAATGACCCTTCAAAAAAAATTTCTCATGTCAATTTTGGCGCCTACACTAACTGCCATCTAAATCTCCCATGTGTCATCATGTAGTTTGATTTGTTATTTGTGTGATTTCTCCTAGTGTCTCATCCTCCTAGGTCAATGTGTCTCAAGAGTTGTCACTTAACCATTAGTAGTGTTTGAGTTAGTAAAGTCTATAGTTAAGTGAATTCATGGTCTACCTTGAATTAGAAACTTGCCTTCTAACCATGAACACACTCAAAAGGTACACAAAAGTAGAAAAAGCAAGAAAAAGGCAAGAAAAACTTTCACAAAAGAAAAAGTGCACTTTGAGTTGATGAAGGATGCACTTGAAGTGAGTGCACTCTCTTCATGCTTTGAAAGTGAACCCTACTAATGCGCAATCCTTCACGCTAAGCAAGTGCACCCTACCTAGGTGCATTCCTTCGTGACGAAGACTTACACCCTATCAAGTTCCATGCATGATCCAACTTGTTGCATGAGGGCGCACTCCTAGAAAATAGGAACGCCTTAACTCTTTCTTAACCGATCCTTTCATCTGACGACAAGTGGCACTCATGCATGAGTTAGTTTTGCATGTTGATCTTTTTAAATAAAGCCATCTAATCATTCCTTCATCATCATTTCATCTGATCGTACAACTGGAAAAACATCAAGCCCTTCATCAACCATTGCAGCAAGTAAGTTTCCATGCTCAAATCTTTACTGCTTTTTATCATTTCACTGTCAAATATTTCTTTGTTTGTTGTTGATTTCTTTTTTTGTAGTGTGTTTGCTGGTGTTTTAGCTATATCTTCATCTTGAAAGTGTTCATTTATTGTCGCATGCAAGAAATCTTTCACATTCCTAAAAATCTTCATTTTCCACCATGGATCCGACAACAACTTATATAGCCTTGTGTTGGGACAGGATCCCCTAGGGTAAACTTTGGGGCAAAAGCCCAAGTTTTGGGGCAAAAAGCCCAAGTTTTGTTGTAATTATGTAAAGTCTCCACAAGTTGTGGTCACGGAGCGCGTAGATAGTAAAGTGTCATAAAGGGTTTTACCCTTCTTTTATGTAAGTTGTGTCGGCTTGTATAGACCTACCCATGCTCCACAGACCATGGGATTGTATAAGTAGGAGAGTCTTAGAGAGTCTAAGACAAGGAGAAGTAAGGAAAAAAGATGAATGTAATGGATCAATAGAAGAAAGAGCGAAGAAGTCTTAGAGTATAAGAGAGGCTCTGCAGCTGTGTGCGCAGAGGCCTAGAGTAGAGTCCACAGCTGAGTGCACAAACCCCTGCAGTTGAGTGTGAAGAGAAGTCTTGAGTTTGTAAGCAGAACTAAAGTATCAATAAAGAGATTATTCCAGAAAATCCTGTGTTTTGTCTATTTATTTATGTTATGCATGAATGCACTTTTATGATGTGATGAATGATGGGTTATGAAATAATATTATATTGATGCACAACTTTACATGATTTATATTGTTATATGAATGCAAGTAATAATAATTGTTTACGCGAAGAATATCTTATTGCATGTTAAAGTTATCGAACACTTAAAATGATCTAGGTAAATACAGTATTAAGGGAAATCACATAGGCGCGTAAGTAGTTGATTCACCTATTTAGGGTCTAAGAAGGACGGTCAAGAACATTCGCGAAGGTATAGAATCTGATTAAAGGAAGTTATAACAATAAGCCCTAAAGGCTTATTGATCTGTGAGAAGGTAGGTTTAGGGCACAAAATGACATTACACTAATCTCTGGGTGCGGAAACTTGGTTCCAGCATCCCCCCATATTGCTTCGGGTAAGACTTAGTCCACGCATCATGGTTTGATGCCAAAAGGGCCAGTAGTGTAGGGATTTGTTTGGAAAAACTAACTCTGAACCTGGGTCAAGACCCACTAAGCTAACAAATGGTTCCATTGCTGGGACTAGGATCTGCATAAAGAGATGTGTGATGTCGCATCACTGGAATCCAACAAAGAAATAAATTGATGAGTGGTTAGATAGAAAGACCCACAAATTCACGGCACAAGAAAGCAGAGATCTGCACTTGACAAAAGAACAGTGGTTGGACAGGTATCTGTACACAAAGATACACAAAATTTTCTTATGTTCCTTCTCGATCGAGTTATACGAGTGGATCGCTAAATTGGTAGACGACCAGGGAAGGTGGAGGCTTGATGGTCCAATAGTGTGGACCCTAGAGCTAGTGCAGAGATTGGAAGCCTTTGAAGATAAGTTCACGCGTGTTGTCGATCACTGGCTTGATCACATCATAGGAGGATTTATGAAGGAATTTGCAGTCGATACCTCGGTCAGCTACAGTGAAGCAGAGTGACGCTTCTTCAAGGGACTGCAAGGTAAGTATTTACGATCTTTGAATACTTAGATTAAAATTCTCTTGTGTGAAAAGTGGGTTATGCCATTACCTTGATGTTTGGAGCTATACGAAGTGGAAATTTATTTAGGGATAGAGGGAGAACATGCCCTGAATATAGCCCATTGATTGAGCCTCCTTTGAGTGACGACGAAGGAGCAGCACAGGCTTCACTGCAGAGCATTGTCCAGTTAATAAGGCAAGGGTTTTCGTGAATACCTCATCCATCCACACCACCTCCACCTTCACCTCCACAACATACACCTTTTCCCACACCACCACCACCTCCACCACTGTTCAATATGTCGAATACTATGAAGTTTCCCGTTTTCAAAGGGCTTGGGAAATGAGGACCCAGACCTGTTTTGGTTTGTTGCGAAGGCCGTATAGATAGCCAAGAATATTATAGACGATCAGATGAAGAAATCAATGTTGGTTACTGCTCTACAGGATCACGTGCTAACATGGTACATTAAGTATTGTATCGATAACCCGACGGCTTTGTTAGCAGACATTCAGACAACGCTGAATAAGGAATTTAGTATGCCCAAGTTTGAACTATAGTTAGTTGTTGGATTCAAGGAAATCATGATGAGGCCTAGAGAAACACCCTGGGAGATGGATCAGAGATTGAAATTCCATATCCGCAAAGCTAACATGAATCTTACAGATGGGCATCATCACAAATGGTTTGTGGCTTCGTTCTTACCTCACTTAAGGGTTGCTTTATCACAACAAAAGATTGGGACCTAGGCGGAAGCCCTGGAAATTGCGATGAGACTGCATGAGACGCTGATTCAAGACGTTACTTTGGGAGTGTAGAAAATTCACGTGGATTTGCAGAATCTTTGCCTAGATTTTCAAAGTCTCAAGAAGGATAGAGCAGCTCGGCCAGAGGTGCACGAAGAAGTTTGGTGCCTAAAGTGTAAGAGCCAGGGGCATGATAAAGATCACTGCCCTGTCTTCATGAATTATGTTGCAGGAGGAGGGTCGATGCCTCTAAGGCTAGAAGCTCAAGCCGGGCCAAGTACAGGGCCTGCACTGTGGTACGCTATCTGTCAAGTAGCTGGAAAACATGTGACAGACAATTGTCACTTGCTGCAGAAATTTGTACAGACACCGCAACAACTCTTCTACAACTTTTGTAAATCGGTGGGTAATGATGAGTGTAATTATTGTAGCTATGAGTTAATGATGGAGAGAACGCTCGCATATCGAATGCAAACAGAAACTTGGCCTCTAGATCAAGGCGTTAGGGGATTGTGTGGAGGATATCATGGGCGCAGACGAGGTCGAGGAGGAGGAGGACCTGCGAGAGGTCAGGGGCAAGTTATTTGTTACAATTGTGGATTGTCGGGACACTATGCTCGAGAGCATACAAGCCCAACGTGAATGTCGTGTCAATATTGTACTCAGTTTGGCCACGTGATAGAAGACTACCACGTGATAGAAGCAGCCTCAGCAGCTTACCCAGAACCTGCAAATGATGAGGGCTAAAACCCACGAAGAGTATCCTAATGTAAATGTCGTGCTACGAAGTGGAATGATCACTGGCAAGGATAAGGGAAAGCAGCCTGAAGAGAGTGAATGAGTTTGCAAGGCTCTAGAAAAAGAGGTTGGGTTTGATTTGGAGTGCGCGAAAGAAACATTCATGGAAGCAAAGAAAAGCTTCACTGAAGCCTCTACCTTAGGAAGTTAGGAACAGTTGTCTAAATAAATGGACCCCTCCATGCTTATCACATTCTTGGAGACATGTATGAACTTTCTTCACAATAGAAAGTTCGTGAAAGGGTTATAGGAGTTAATAAATAAATGTTCTAGTAAAGAAAATGCTCCTAAAGGACCTCGCTAGTTAGAAAAATTGGTAAGCATAAGGCAAGAACAGGGTGTGAGATGAGGCTCACTGCGCAAATAGGGGAGTATGAAATGGATCAAGTTATTCTGAATTTGGGGTCAAATGTGAATGTATTTCCTAAACAGAAACGAGAAAGAATGGGGAGACCTGCACTGCAGTGGTCTCCAATTCAATTGAGGATGGAAAATCAATGGAAGATTATCCCCATGGGAAGATTACAGGGAGTGATAATAGATATTGAAGGCATGAGCGCGTTAGCTGATTTCAAAGTGATAGATATAGATGATGAAAATAATCCCTACCCTACGCTCCTGGGAATTGATTAGGCTATCGACATGAATGGGGTAATCAATTTGAAGAAACAGATGATGTCATTTGAAAGGAAATCACTCCGCGTAGTAGTACCTTTGGACCTTGCAGAAGCACTGCACTATACTGAACCGGTCCGCGATTATGAGGAAAGCAACGATGATCTGGACTAGATCTATTAAATAACAGCGTGAGATCAAGATTGGGTTAATCCAACAACTGATAGATGCCTTACATGGGATCGCGAAAGTTCCTATACAATAAATTCAGATGAGGAATTGGAACGTTGACAGAATAGGTTGCATAAAGTATCTACAATACGTTGTAACATGATGACTAAATCATTGTGTTGTGTATCATCGGAGGTAAGGAGTTTGCCTTATTATGATGGTCTAACTGACATAGATAAAATTTTGGATGCATTTGAAAGGGAAGTGCCTGAGAAGCATCGCTTCCAAGCACTGGATTTGGCATTACACACTATGCCCGCACGATGGTGGGGTATGCATAAAGACAATTTTGATGGATGGTGTGAGTACAAAAAAATGATATGATTGTGATTTTGACACCCAAAAGTTCGGCTAACATAGAAATATGATGGAAGGAATGATCCATGCCATCACTTAGCAAAATGGACTGATGTTTATGGAGCGGAGCCACAACCTGAGTGGGTACATTTATTATGTCACACTTTAGATGTAGTACCAATGAATTGGTACTTGGAAACAGAGCTCTGCCATGGCATTGAGGATTGGGATGTGTTGAGACAAGGATTCTTGATGACATTCAACTTTGAAAATGGTTTTGAATGCATTGATGAGGCGTTGCAGGAGGTCAAGGTAGAAATCTTCAGAATACCACAAGATCAATTGGATTTGATTCAACCAGATTGGACCACCCAGCTGTGCCATGCATTGGAGTGATACAATGTGACTGCTAAAGAAGAAGATAAAGATCCAAGGAACATTAATATCCCAGAGGCAGAAGGCCATCATGAAGTTGAGGGGCCGCAGATAGAGAATCCAGATATCATCACGATGCTGAAAACTTGACAGGTAAACATTGGCACAGAGGTGGAACCAAATTTTCCAAAGATATGGGACTATTGGGATGATTCCACAGTGGACAAGGTCACTGAGTTGCTCCGCGAATATCAAGATTTGATCCCCACAAAGTTTTCAGACTTAAAAGCCATCATAGGCGATTTGGGAGTGATGAAAATAACTTTGAAACTAGATGCGAAGCCTGTTAAGCAGAGGCCATATCGCCTTAATCCTAAGTACAAAGAAAAGGTATACTTGGAGTTGGACAAGATGATGGCAGCATGTATTATTGAACCAGTGGAAGAATCTGATTGGGTGAGTCCAATGATAGCTCAGGAAAAGAAGAAAAATGACGAAATCAAAATTTACGTAGATCTCAGGAAGCTCAACGATGCTTGCGTTCATGATCCTTTCCCAACTTGTTCACAGATGATGTATTGGATAACGTTGGAGGACATGAAGCATATTCGTTCATTGATGGTTTCTCTGGGTACCATCCGATAAAGATCGTGCCAGAAGATAGGAGTAAGATGACCTTCGCGACTGAGTGGGGATGTTTTTAGTATACAGTAATGCCTTTTGGACTTAAGAATGCGTTGACAATCTTCTCGCTTGTAGTCATCGTGGCGTTCAAAGAGTTAATTCACAAGCTTTTGGAGGTATATTTTGATGATTGGATAGTGTTTGGACTGATAAAACACCATGTAGCTAGTTTGAACTTGATGTTGAATATGTGTTGGAGGTATCCGATCGCGCTAAACTTGAAGAAGTGCTCATATTGTGTCCCTTTCAGAATCTTGCTGGGTCATGTGGTATGTAGGCAAGGCTTAATGGTGGACCCTGAGCGATCCTAATTAATTTGGAGGCACCAAGGAGTGTTAAACAGTTACGCACAATGTTGGGTCATACTGGATACTATCGAAAGTTCATCAAGGGTTATGCTTAGATTACTGCACCGATGGAAAAATTATTGAAGAAGGACACTACATTTTGTTGGGATGAAGAATGTCAACAGAGTCTGGATGTATTGAAGGAGAAGATGGTCACCGCGCCGATCCTAGTCTTCCTGGATTGGAAGAAGGAATTTCATGTGCATGTGGATGCATCATGTATTATGTTGGGATCAATGCTAACACAGGCTGGTGAAGGAGAATTGGATCACCCTATAGCGTTCGCAAGTAAGAAGTTGTCTAAGGTTGAAAATAATGATTCAACGATAGAGCGCGAAGGGTTGCCTATGGTGTATGCGCTCCATAACTTCAGACATTACCTGCTAGGCAGACACTTTAAGATGTATACAGACCTTTCTATATTAAAGTACCTAGTCAACAAGCATGTGTTGGGGGGGGGGAATATGCAGATGGTTTCTATTGTTTCAAGAGTATGATTTCGAAGTAATTGTGAATCTAGGGCGATTGAATGTAGAGCCAAACTATTTGTCACGCATTGAAACAGGAGAGGATCCTACCAATTTGGAGGAAGGACTGCCTGACGCACATCTCTTTGCAGTGTGTGTTGGCTTGTTGGGGCCTGACCCAGGTTTGGAGTTAATTAGCCAAACAAATCCTTGTACTACTGGCCCTTTTCGGCAACAGTTCGCAGAGCGCGGACTGAGGTCTCACCCGAAGTAGTATGGTAGGGTGCTAGAACTAGGTTTACACACCCTTGAGATGTTTGAGAGGTTTGACTGGTCCTTTGTTTGTTCCTACATGCAGGTTGCTTTGTGCACTTCCTGTTCCTTGTGGCCTGATACATTGCCCTCGCACAGCCCTAACCAGGGGCCGTGCCGCACTCTGCGCTATTACCTGAGATCTTTCTTATCTTCCAGTGTTTAATTAATTACCTTCACCTACTTGAATGTCTTAAGTTATAATTAGTAATACAAAACATTCATACATGATCGCGCAGTAAATAAACAATATACTTGCAAATTATATCCAATCATGCATTAAACCAGGAAAAGATACACATAATTATAGCAAAATTTCTCTTTATTGATTCTCCCAATGGTTACAAACTCGACTCACCCTGCGCACTCAGCTGTAGGGGTTCACACACTTAGCTGCAGACTACTAGGCCTTTGTGCACTTAGCTGCAGAGCCTTCTTCTACTCTACGACCCAGAGACACACTTTACACTTGACTCAATCACTTAGACTTCTCATTCTTCTTAGTTTCCTCTATTAGTTAGTTATCTTCTACACTTAGAGCCTCACTTTATTTATACAATCTCATGGTCCACAGGCCATGGGTAGATCTATCCAGCCGAAATTACATTACAAAAACTAGGGTGGATAACCTTGTGACTCTATTATACTTTCACACCCCGCGCCCACAATTCGCAGAGCTTTTACAAGGAGATTTGGTCAAAACTTGGGCTTTAAGCCCCAAAATATGCCTTGGGGGGCTTCCATGCCCAATAGGCCCCCAACACAAACATCGTGACTCACCCTCGAGTCACTTTGTTGACGTGGAGATATTTGCATGGAGTCCCTCCAATTGTTCTCGAACTGTGGCAAGGTCAACACCCCACTGAGTTGTTGCTTGCTGGATCTGTTGCATACATTGTTCCGAGACCTTTGTGTCAGAGGTTCTTCTCTACATTAGTGCATGCATCCCCTGCATGTGTGTGAGCTTGCCTTCAATTTCTTCTGTGATGGTGAAGGCCTCGTCGATCCAAGGTTGAATGCACGCCTTCATGAATGCTTCCTTGTGTTGTGCCGCGTCCACCTGCTTTTTCAACGCTTTATCTTGTTGCATCCCTGTGAGCCTCTGAGTGAGGGCCACCATATGCGCAATTCCTTTGATGTTGTCATATTGTTGTTGGAGTTCTCGCGCCTCTGACTCTAAGCGCTGGATGTTGGGTTCCTCTTGCAGATTTGTGAGGACCTCAAATGATTCTTCCAACATGCTGGTGCAGTTTCGCACTGCACTGCCAATTTCGTCCAGTCCCACAGTGATATTGCTAGCATGTTGTTCTCTAACTTTTGGAGGGGTGGAGGGTGGTGCCTATAACAGCAACTCGACGATCTGAAGGTTCAGCTGGTATATCTGTTGGGATGGCCAACTTCGGGACGCTTTGGCAAGCTTCTTCTATTACCTATACCAATTATTTATTCTGCAACACTAGTTCATAGTGCTACAAGCTCAATTGTATTGATTTTATGCTCACTGAGGACTTGTAGTGTGCGGCTCTCCCTAGCTCACAGCTCTGCATTTATCCCATCTTGCAACACATATAAGGTCTCTCTCAGGAGTGCAATGAGGTTGATGCTGAGACCCTTTAGCGCACTAATCATAGGCATGTCAGCCTCATTTGTTGTCACTGGTGCCCCTTTTGGTAGCACTACGGTCTTCGTCACTCGAGCGTGCATCATCTGTTCTGTCGCCGTTGTTTCGACTGCAAGGCTGGTGGAAAGTGTACCAACCTGAGGAGCGTGCACCTGCAACTCCTGTAGCTACACTCTGAGGGCCCCCAACACAATCTGGTTCTCCTGCATGAAATTTTGGAGGGCCTCAAAGGTGACATCGTGCACTGTCTCGCCGATGTCATGCAGATTGCCCTTGGTTAGGGTGATCGGGTCAATAGATAACTTTAATGCCTTGACCTTCTTGCGCGACCTTGTCCACTCGACTGGGTGTTGGCGCTTCAACTGTGTTGATGTAGTTTGTGGGTCCACACCTCCCTCTTCTTCCTCCATTTCCTGCCCATGCGAAGGTGAGGTTTGGCCCTCACGCGCCTTCGCAGCTACCTCCTGTGCTGCTACTATGGCCTTTTCCTGCTCAGTCATTATCTATGTAGCATCCCACGCTGCTTGCACTTATGCTGCCACTACCTCCTTCCTTCTCTTTTCTGCCAACTGTGCGATGCACAGCTTGGCCTCTTCTTTCTTCCTTTGTGCCACCGATTTCTCTATCTTTGCAATGTCTAGAGCATGCCACTTTGGCGGCCATGTCTCCAGGACGTTAAAGATGACATCATCTGTGGCTACAAAGGATAGCTTCCTCCATTATTTGGTCCGGTCCTTGCACGCTCTAATGTAAATGTTATGGATGTCCGCTTTAAATTCCACAAAACTCTGAAGGTTGTTTTAGACAGTGGGCGACAACCGTGGCTTGTGGTTGATCCCCATTCTAAGGTTCATCTCCATGAACACCCATAATATTGTGCTATTGTGGATCCTCTTGGCATCCTTTGTGGCCCAAAGTGAAGCGTACTTCGCAGCCTCTAGTAGATCTCTGTCAATCGTGGGGAATTGACTATGCTCCGGTAATTGCCCTGCCACGAGCACTATGGACAGCAGAAGCCATGCACAGTGGAACGTTTTTCCCTGTTCCTGAGCTTCGGGGCTATTCTCTAAAAGCTCCTTGCAGAGGAACTTGGACTAGTTAAACTGGACCCCCTTCGTGCACTGCTTAGCTAGTGCTACTACCAGCATGGGTACTTCGTCTACACGACACTTGCACATAACCTTACCAGCCAGTATTTGGGTTGCCACTTTCATTGCTTTGTCACTGACGCTGGATATGGCGTAGTCCCTTTTCTTCTTTGCCAACTTGTATTTTTTCTTCATGGCCTCCTCGATGGCCAAGTCACTGCTCTTCCATTCCAATATGTTCGTCGGGTCCTCTCCTTTGCATGGATGCTGGGAAATGCGGTGAATCAAGTCTGTCGTGATGGGGATGGGCTCCTTCAGCCACAAACACCCATCATGCACCAGGCAGAGCAACTGCCAGTTGAAGAAAATGGTTATTGGGGCGTGGTGGAAATGCGACACCCAGAGCAAGTTTAGTACTCGATTCTTTTCCACTCTGCCCAACCAATTTCATGGCTCTAACTCTGTAACCCCCACCATAGTGTTCTACTTGGGCTTCATGAGGTGTGAGGTCTCAAGGTGAGAGAACTTCTCGTGGTCAGTGAGATCCAAATCTTCTAATTTTAAGCTCGACACTCGTCCCAAGTGCATGCCCTAAAAAATAATGTTGTTTGGGAGGAGTGGAGTCTGGAGCGAGCTCTTGGTCTCGTCAAGGTCCTTGGGCACTTTAGCCTTCCCTTTTCGTGGGGGGACATAGGCAAGAAACTTTTTTTGGGGGTGCGCAGGCTGAGTTTCCTCCTCCATGCCTTCATCCTTGTCCTCCGTGATGATAATATCCTCCAAGCCTTCTTCTTCTTCATCGGTCTCTATGGTGACGACTTTCCCCTTCTCCTTCATTGATAGCTTGGTGCGCAGGGGGTTCTGCGAGGACACACGTATGAGAACCATTGCTTTTTTGGCTTTCTTAGGTCTTGGTGTGCGGGGTGGTCGAGATTTCTACCACAATCCTAGCACCTTCCGGAGCATCCCCCACAGTCAGGGCCTGTGCGGCTTTTATGGTGGTCATTTATGTTATCTTCATAATGTCCTCAGTTGTTGCCATCATATCCGTCCAGAAATCTAGCACTTGCGAACTCAGGGGCTCAATCAACGCTTGGCACATAACAATCAGGGCTCTACTCAATAGCTCAATTTGCAAATGACCAAGTGTTGTTCATTGGGAAACCCCTTGTAATTTATAGCGCTTTTTGAATTTGAATTCGACTGTTCCCCAAAATCCGGTTCATTAATGCTCCCTTGGCGGTAGATTTTCCCAAATCTTGCCCATAAATCGCGTCTTAAATGCCTGCCACCCACTCCATTTAGTCTCAAGTTGAGCATCCCATCATGAATAGTGACTTCAATGGTCACTTTCTGGCCAACCTACGTGGCAACACAACCCCTTTTGTGTGGTCGTGTACCTTATAACTCTTTGCTTCTACGCACAGCTCCAAGATCACGCAGCTCTTGGGTAGAATAGTTTATAGTCTCACGCTCCCTTTCAACTACCTGGAGCACTAACACTGTACTTCCTTCAGCTAGTCAGGTGGTCACACCACCCATGTGAAGCTTCATCCTGTCATTCGTCATGTTTCCTGGAGAGTACCCACCTTTTATTGCTACTGCTGGCATCACGCACTTTACCATTTGTAATGCGTTACCCTGGTCAATACGCTTAGCAATGTGTGAATCAATTCACGACGATAGGCCTTAAACTTGTCATCACGATCATACACATTCTGCTTTATCACCCTGGTCTTTTTGCCGAGAAAATCTTCCTTTATCTCATCCTTGAGCTTCTTGACTTCCACGTCCACCAAAGCGCTTTTCTTCCTTAATAATACCCTTTCTTCTTCAAGTTCTTAGAGTCTTCCCTGTTGGATTTCTGCTTCCAAGGTTCTGTGAACCGTTGTATCTACCGGTGCTATCATGCACGGTCTAAGCTCTCCAAGTACTATAGGGATTTCTCTGGTTTCTTCATACTCCAGCCTTGGCGGTGCCTGCGTGTTTAGGTTTTTGCACAGAGTCTTATAAGCCCAAAGAACTGTTGGTATGCATAGGTCCCAATCAATCCGCTTCACATTGTGGACTGTGTCCAGCGCTTCGCGTACTTTGTTAAAAGCTTCTACGTGGATATTCTTCAGCGCACTTGGTATTTCCATACTTTGTAGTCCCAACTAGAGGGGTTGTTTGTGCCATTGCCTTACCCGCACTTGCTTACTGATCGTGTCTCCTACTGTAAGGACGATGTGCATTCGTGTAGGTTTTGCACCATATGCATGTATCCACCTGGATAGGTGGGTGTGCGGGCTGGTTTGTCTGTCATACTTGTCTTTCAATCGCATTTGAGGCTTCCCAAATAGTATGTGCATCCTCCTTCTACATTCGTGTCAGTCCCCAAAACTTCTTTGGTGCATACCCCACCATCTTGCAGGCGTAGCTTGTAGTACCCATTTCAGAGCATTGAAACGATGTTGTTTCGGTACTTCTCATTTAAATTTGTTCAGGAAGTCATCCACCTTACTTAACCCATCATACATAGGCAGATCTCTTACCTCTGTTGCTACGTAGCACAATGATCTCGTCATCATGTTACAATTAAGCGTGGTTACCTCGTGTAATTGGTTTTGCCATCGTTCTATCTCCTCGTCAGAATCTGATGTGTAGGAGTAATTGGTTCTACCATCGTTCTATCTCCTCGTCAGAATCTGATGTGCAGGAGCTTTCGTGCTCCCATGAGATTCGGCCATCTGTGGTTGGATTTGCCCAGTCCCGCTCCCATGCAGTTATCTTGTAGATGCAGTCCAGGTCATCGTCGCTATCGTAGTCGTGCACCGGCTTCGTGTAACGTGATCCTTCTGCAAGGTCTAAAGGTACCACTATGCGTAGTGACTTTTTCTCAAAGATCATCTTGCACATCTTTAGGTTTATCACTCCATTCATGTCAGTGGCCCAATCTATTCCCAATAGCGCGGTGTAAGGATTGTTGTCAGCAACAATCTCTATCACTTCGAAATCTGCTAGCGCTCTTGCTCCTTCGATATCTACTATGATTCCCTGCAATCTCCCTATAGGTAGGATCTTTTGTTGGTTCACCATCCGCAGTTGAATAGGAGATTATTACAGCGCAGGCCTGCCCATGCGCTCCCATGTCTATTTTGGTAGGACGTTTGTGTCCGATCCTAAGTCCAGAATCACTTGGTCCATCTCATATTCCCCGATCTATGCAGTCAATCTCATCTCCCTTCCTGTTCACATCGTGTGCTTCCCGAG
The DNA here is from genome assembly GCA_000404065.3 of Pinus taeda. Taxonomy (NCBI): domain Eukaryota; kingdom Viridiplantae; phylum Streptophyta; class Pinopsida; order Pinales; family Pinaceae; genus Pinus; species Pinus taeda. The sequence goes on from APFE031237859.1 coordinate 61,080, forward strand.
CTTCCAGACTATGTGCGGCTTTCTTGGCGTGGTCCCAGTGCATCTAGTTATGAGTTCTTATAACCCCTTTATAGCCTTGTTGTCACGCAATAGCTTCACGCATGTCTCCAAGAGCGTAGTGAGCATCGATGGGTCCATTTCCGGCTCCAGTTTGTCTTTACTTCTTGAAGTGGAGGTATTAGCAAAGCTCCTCTTAGCTTCAATGAAGGTCTCCTTAGCACACTCCAAATCAAATTTTGGTTCCTTCGTTGGAGCCTTTTGAACCCAGGTACTTTCCTCAAGCTGCTTGCCTTTGTCATCCCCTATCGTAATACCACTCTGTAGCACGATATTTACATTAGGGTCTTCCTCGCACGACTCAGACCTCATCATTTGCAGGTTCTGAGTCCTGGGAGGTTGGAATGCTCCTTTATCATGCAACCTTGCTATCAATGTGGGACAATCCTCCATCTCATGATCAAACAATGTACAATACAAGCATGATGGTCGTGTTGGATTCATACAATTGCAGGCATAATGCCATAGCGCTCTACAATTGTAACATATCAACTGCCTACAACCTATTCCTAGTCCCCCTCCACCTTGGCCTTGTCCGCGCCCCTGAAATTTAGTGCGCACCATTCATGTGTTTTGATCGAGGGCCCGTGTTTCGGCCTGAACTCTATAGGTATGATTTCGATCCATCATCAGTTCAGAACTTCTACAGGTGTGCTCATCATGTCCTACTGACTAATAGAAATTATAGAACAATTGCTAGGAATTTTGCATATACTTCTGTAATAGATGGCCATTATCTGTAGCATGCTTTCCCCCTCTCTGACAAACCGTGCACCACAATGCAGGCAACGTGCTTGGTCCTTCTTATGCCTCCGGTCTTAGTGGCATTGGCCCTCCTCTCACAAGGTAATTTACAAACACCGGGTAGTGGTCCTTGTCGTGCCCCTGGCCCTTGCATTTTACACACCATACCTCATTGTGCATCTCTGGGCAGGTTTTTCTGTCTTGTTTCAAACTTTGCATCTCTAGGCACAATTTTTTTAGCTGTGTGTGAGTCTGTTGAACTCCTAGGTTAGGATCTTGTATAAGAGTCTTATGCAATCTCATCACAACCTCCAAAGCCTTAGCATGAGTGGTTAGCCTTTGTTGCGACAACGCATTTTGTAGATGCGATGTTAATGATGCCACAAACCATTTTCGGTGTTGCCCATATGTTAATGTCATGTTCACTTCACGAATTGTGCACTTCAGTCTTTGATCCAACTCCCACAGGGTCTCACCTAGTAGCATTGTGATCTCTTTGAATCCAATGATCGACCATGCCTCTGACTTTGGTGTGCTAAATTATTTGTTTAGCACAGCTTGGATATCTGTGATCCCTGCATTTGAATTTTCGATGGAATGCTTAATGTACCAAGTCAGCGCACAATCCTGCAGAGCATTGACCAATGTTTCCTTCTTTATATTGTCGTTCATGACACCCTGTGCTTCCCATAAAACTTTTATCATGGACCAAAACTGGTTTGGATCTTCATTCCCTACTCCCTTGAACACTGGTAGCTTTATCGTGTTTGCCATATTGCTTTGTGGTGGTGGCAGAGGTGGTATGGGCGAAGATGAGGGTGAAGATGGTGAAACTAGTGGTGGTGTGGGTGGCGGTGGTATGCGTGAAATTTTCTGCCTTATCAGATTGATCGTACTTCTTGGCGAGACCTTCGTGAGCTCTTCTTTGCCCCCTCACGAAGGTGAAATCAAGGGGCTAGTTTCTAGTTCTGTGCTACCTTCATTTCTGTAGATTTTCCCACTTTGCGTAGCCCCAAACATCAATTTATTCGCATAACCCATTTCTCACACAGTAGCATTTTAATCCAAGTGTTCAAAGATTTAACGTACTTACCTCATGGTCCTTTTAGGAAGCATCGTTCGGCCTTGCTATAACTGATTGAAGTATCTACCGCGAATTCAGTGATGAATCCTCCTATGATTTGATTGAGCTAGTGATTAGTAGTGCACATGATCTGATCTTCCAATGCTTCCAGTCTACGCACCAATTTTGGAGTCCACATAATAGGTTTGTTAGGTTTACACCTTCCTTGGCTATCTGCTAGCTTCATGATCCACTCGTACAACTAAGTGGGGAAGGATGCAAAGAAAATTTCATGGATCTCTATATATAAGTAGCAGTCTAACCACACTTACTTTGATAGTCATGGATTCCCATTTTCTTGTGACAAATTCGTGAATATTTCTATCCAACTAGTCTTCAATTCCTTTCTTTGTCGGATTCCAATGATACGACATTGGACATCTCTATGCAGATCCTAGTCCCGGAAACAGAACCATTTATTGGCTTTTTGGGGCTTGACCTAGGTTCGAAGTTAATTAGCCAAATAAATCCCTGTACTACTGGCCCTTTTTGGGAAAAGTCTGTGGAGCGTGGACTGAGGTCTCACCCGAGCTAGTATGGGAGGGTGCTAGAAGCAAGTTTCCGCACCCTTGAGATGTCTAAGTGGTTCAACTAGTCCTTTGTTTGCCCCTACACGTAGGTTGCTTCACACACATCCTGTTCCTCTTGACCTAATACACTACCTTCGCGCAACCCTAACCAGGGGTTGTACTGTGCTCTGTGCTATTACCCGAAATCTTACTTATCTTCTAGTGTTTAATTAATTACCTTCGCCTACTTGAATGTCTTAAGTTATAATTAGTAATGCAAAACATTCATGCACAATCGCGTAGTAAATAAACAATATACTTGCAAATTATATCCAATCATGCATTAAACTGAGAAAAGATACATAGAATTATTGAAAAACTTCTCTTTATTGATTCTCCCAATGGTTACAGACTCGACCCGTCCTACGCACTTAGCTGCAGAATACTAGGCCTCTGCACACTCAACTGCAGAGACTTCTCCTACTCTACGACCTACAGACACACTTTACACTTCGACTCAATCACTTAGACTTCTCATTCTTCTTTGTTTCCTCTATTAGTTAGTTATCTTCTACACTTAGAGCCTCACTCTTTTTATACAATCCCATGGTCTGCGGACCATGGGTAGATAAATCCAGCTGACATTACATTACAAAAACTAGGGTGGACAACCCTGTGACTCTATTATACTTTTGCGACCTGCACCCACAATTCACGGAGCTTTTACAAGGAGATTCGGTCAAAACTTGGGCTTTAAGCCCCAAAACATGCCTTGGGGGATTCCATGCCCAACAGTGCACATAGCAGACAATCACTTTGCAGGCATTATCCACTTCCTAACTACGGGAAAGGCTCCACAAGGATACACTAGTCAACAAAAGAAGGAATTGGTGGTGTGCGCGGTAGACTTCTATGTTATTGTAGGCCACTTGTATAAAATGGGATCATATGAGATGCTACAATGCTATGTGCCTAATTTTGAACGAAACAGTATCCTAGTTGAAGCTCATGGAGGAGCTGCGGGAGGCCATTATGTAGGAAAGGCAACAATGCAGAAGATTTTACGCACTGGGTTATGGTGGCCAACATTGCATAAGGATTCCAAAGCATATTGTAGGGCGTGTGATGCATGTCAGAGAACAAACAGGCCATCGTGGAGGGATGAGCTGCCTTTGAATCCATATGTATCATTACAACCATTTGAGAAATGGGCAATTGATTTTGTAGGACCGATTCAACCTCCAGGCAAGAAGATGGGTGCATGGTATATCATCACTGCGACTGAGTATTTGACTAGATGGGTGGAGGCACAACCCGTGAAGGACTGCACAGGGGAAACAACAATGAATTTATTATTTGAATATGTGTTGACCAGGTTTGGTTGCCCGAAGATCTTGATGATTGATCATGGTACGCACTTCCTCAATGAAACCATCAACATGCTGACGGGGGAGTTCCAGGTTTATCACTAGAAGAGTATGCCATATCATCCTCTGGTCAATGGGATGGTTGAAGAGTTTAATAAGATATTGGAGAATGCACTGACAAAGGTTTTTAATGCGTAGAGGAATGATTGGGATGTGTGCATACCAGCTGTGTTATGGGCTTATAGAACTACCTGTAAGAAGCTTACTGGCCAGACGCATTTTAGGTTGGTCTACGGCATAGAGGTTGTGATGCCTATGGAGTACATTATGCCTAGTCTATGCATAGCAGCGTTCATAGGAATGGCAGATCGTGGAGCCTTATAAGAGTGGCTAGCGTAGATAGCAAATCTCGAGGAAGATAGATTTTTGGTTGGATTCCATCAGCAGGTTCAGAAGGAACACGAAAAGGCATGACATGATTGACACATCAAACTGCTCACCTTCAAGGTAAATGATTTAGTTTTATTATATGACAGTAAGTTTGATAATTTTCCAAGAAAATTTCAGATGCATTGGCTGGGGCCACACATTATCAAAGAGATTACTGATGGTGGAGCAGTTTAGTGTGTGAAATTGAATGGAGATCCATTTCCAGGAAAGGTAAATGGAAGTTGATTGAAGCCATACATTGGGGATCCAGTCCAATGACTACATGATGTTAGCATAGTCTTAGCACTCAAGGCAGCTAAAGGAGGCGCGAGACTATAAACTACAGTGCCCGATGGGTAGAGCTGTGCGACAGGGAATTTGCCTGAAACATGAGGGTGTCACAGTACCAGAAAAAGCACGAAGGGAGCTATGCTATAGGATGGGAGATTGTGAAACACAACCAAAAAGTGAACGTGCATCAATGCGAATGGTTTGTGACTTCACTCTTGCCTCACTTAAGGGTTTCTTTATCACAACAAAAGATTGGGACCCAAGCAGAAGCCCTAGAAATTACGATGAGAATGCATGAGACGTTGATTCAAGATGCTTCTTTTGGAGTGTAGCAAATTCATGTGGAGTTGCAGAATCTTTGCCTATATTTTCAAAGTCTCAAGAAGGATAGAGCGGCTCAGCCAAAGGTGTGCGAAGAAGTTTGGTGCCTGAAGTGTAAGAGCCAGGGGCATGATAAAGATCACTACCCTGTCTTCATGAATTATGTTGCAGGGGGACGGTCGATGCCTCTAAGGCTAGAAGCTCAATCTAGGCGAAGTATAGGGCCCGTGCTGTGGTGCGCTATCTGTCAAGTAGCTGGAAAACATGTGACAAACAATTGTCACTTGTTGCAGAAATTTGTACGGACACTGTAACAACTCTTTTGCAACTTCTGTAAATCGGTGGGTAATGATGAGCATAACTATCATATATATGAGTTAATGATGGAGAGAAAACCAATGTATCGACTACAAATAGAAACTCAGCCTCTGGATCAAGGTGTTAGGGGAGTACGTGGAGGATATCAGGGGTGCAGATGAGGCTGAGGAGGAGGAGGACCTGCGAGAGGTCGAGGGCAAGATATTTGTTACAATTATGGAGTGTTGGGACACTATGCTCGAGAGTGTACGAGCCTGACGTGCATGTCGTGTCGATATTGTACTCAGTTTGGCCACGTGATAGAAGATTGCCTTGTATTGATAGCTAAAATATAGGAGAAGAGGGTGCAGCCTCAGCAGCCTACCCAAAACCTGAAAATGATGAGGGCTGAACCCTGCGAGAGTATCCTAATGTAAATATCATGTTTTGAAGTGGAATGAAGACTGGTGAGGATAAGGGAAAGCAGCCTAAAGAGAGTGAATGGGTCTGCAAGGCTCCAGAAAAAGAGGTTGGGTTTGATTTGGAGCGCGTGAAAGAAACATTCGTGGAAGCGAAGAAAATCTTCGTTGAAGCCTCTACCTCAGGAAGTCAAGAACAGTTGTCTAAAGAAATGGACACCTCCATGCTTACCATGTTCTTGGAGACATCAATGAAGTTTCTTCATGATAGAAAGGTCGTGAAAGGGTTACAGGAGTTGATAAATAAATGTGCCGGTAAAGAAAATGCTCCTAAAGGACCTCATGTAGTCAGAAAAATTGGTAAGCATAAGGCAAGAACAGGGCGTGAGATGAGGCTCACTACGCAAATAGGGGAGTATGAAATGGATCAAGTTATTTTGGATTTGGAGTCAGATGTGAACGTATTTCCTAAACAGAAATGGGAAAGAATGGGGAGACCTGCGCTGTAGTGGTCTTCGATTCAATTGAGGATGGCAAATCAATGGAAGATTATCCCCATGGGAAGATTATAGGGAGTGACAATAGATATTGAAGGCATGAGCACGTTGGCTGATTTCAAAGTGATAGAGATTGTTGATGAAAACAATCCCTACCCCGCGCTCCTTGGAATCGATTGGGCTATTGACATGAATGGGGTAATCAATTTGAAGAAGCGAATGATGTCATTTGAAAGGAAATCACTCCACGTAGTAGTACCTTTGCACCTTGCAGAAGGACCACACTATATTGAACCGGTCCACGATTATGAGGAAATAAATGATGATCTGGACCAGATCTATAAAATAATAGCACGAGATCAAGATTGGGTTAATCCGATAGCTGATGGATGCCTTACATGGGATTGTGAAAATTCCGGTACAATAGATTTAGATGAGGAGTTGGAACACTAGAAGAATAGGTTGCATAAAGTATCTATGATGCGCTATAACATGATGACTAAATCATTGTGCTGTGTATCATCGAAGGTAAGGAGTTTCCTTATTATGATGGTCTAACTGACGTAGATAAATTTTTGTATGCATTTGAAAGGGAAATGCCTAAGAAGCATCACTTCCAATGTTGGGTCCCTATAATACTAGTGATTACCCCATTACTATTGTAGTTGTACCCCTTATTAATATTGTTGTGCCCCTATTGCCCCCATATTGTTATTACTGTGCCCCACAGAATCCCTCTATTGTTATTTTTGTGGCTTTATATTATTATTGTTAGGTCGGCTGGGTTATATTGTGACTCCTTAAACTCCTATATATAGAAAGGAGGTTTTGTCATTTGAATCATCCAAGAATTGTTCCTTTATGTAATGTAAAGGAGGTTGCCCACTCGAAGAGGTTGAATTCTAAGGCGTTGATCTACTTTTCTATCTTTTTCTTGAGCTGGTTTCATAACATTTGGTATCAGAGCTTTGGATTCTAGGGTTTCACTACTCCAAACAAGTCATCGTGGAATCTTCGCTATAACTTTTTTTGTGCAATTTTTCAGAAGCTAAAAAAAAACCCATTTGACAAGAAATCGCGCTGAATCTAGGGTCTGAATTTCAGAGCTGTTCGTGCTATAATTGTGGAGAGATGATCTAAGGAAGTTGGTCTTCTTGTAGACTCCTGAATTTCATTCCAAACAGGTCATCATGGAATTTTCGCTATAAATTTTTTTCTATGACATTTCAAAAGCTAACAAAAAAACCCATTTGTGAAGACATCATGCTGAATCTTGGGTCCGAATTTCAGATCTTTTTTCTCTATATTGGCGGAGATATGATCTGAGGAAGTTGGTCTTTTTGCAGACTCCTGAATTACATTCCAAACAGGTGACCTGGGGAAAATCATCATAACTTTTTCTCTGAGTATTGGATTGAAGTTTCGTAAGAAGGTGCAGAAAGAGTATGGACTACAGTTTCTTGTATATATTTTTTAAAAGCCAAAGGATGAAACAGTGACTCGTGGCACGTCGTACAAGTTCGCTCTACTGAACTAGTCTATAATCAGGTCACTGTGAGAGATTTCACATAACTCTTCCTTGGAGAATCCAATTTGGATCAGACTGGTGGCATTGGAAAGAGGCCACAGAGGGCTACCACAGGTTGCAATTTCGGAACTAGATGATTTGAAAGTACAAAGATACATCATAGGCAATATCGAGCTCCTACAAAGTGAAAAAAAGATGTGTATATTTTTTAAAATTTTTGCTTAAGATTGGGTTGAAATTTTATTTTGAAGGAATTCAAAGGGCTAGTAGAGAATTATTATCGGTAACTGATGCCCCAAGGAAAGAAAATGAAAACACCTAGTAAGGAACTTGAAAGCTCTAGCATGGCTCGTGAAGAAGAAGAAGAAATGTTATATGATATATCAAAATTACAAGAACAAGTGCAACAAGTGTCACGAGCACAAAAAGCAACAGAATATAAGATGGATGGTTTAAGGAAAGATGTAGAAGCTAAGATGGATGGTTTAAAGAAAGGTGTAGAAGCTAAGATGGATGGCACGGAAGCTAAGGTGAATGGAATGGACGTTAAAATTGATGGCATGGATTATAAGATGGAAGAATTGAAGATAAATATGAATAAGTTGCTACAAGAAATGGTCACTAATGGTGAAAGGGTACTAAAGGAAACTCATGATGAGAACAAAAGAAATGTTCATCATGATTCCATAGATGCTAATGTTGGATAGAAGACTCACCATATTCCAAAAAATCGATATGAGGAAGTTTGATGGCAAGGATCCTGCCACATGGATATTACAGATGGAGCAATTTTCGATCTCAATAATGTGCAAAGCACACAAAAGGTACGTATGGCAACTTTATATTTGGAACCAAATCAGTTTGTATGGTATCAATGGCTTTGCTCTCGTAAACAATTTATCACTTGGGCAATTTTTACGGAAGAATTGATAGCACATTATGAGGATACAAAAAGCAACACTTTTTTTAGCCAATTGATAAGTCTCAAACAAAGGGGTTCAATAATGGAGCACATTGAGGAGTTCCAAAAATTGAACATAAGGGTAAAAGATATTCCAGAGGAGCATAGGATTGATGTGTTCATAGGGTCTTTAAAGGATAATATCCAACATGATGTTCGCCTTTTGGAACCTGATTCTTAGAGAAGGCATTCAGGTTAGCAAGAAAAATGGAAAGCAAAATTATGGCAACCAGGAAGCATACCACTCACAACTATAAAGACGGAAGTGTTGTTGCCCCTAGTCTTCCACAACCTATAAGGTTGACACCACAACAATTGGAAGAAAAAAGAGCAAAAGGGATTTGTTACAATTATGATAGAAAATAAACTAAAGGTCATAGAAGAAATTATTGTACATAGATTGTGAAGAGGAAGAAGAAGAGGAGCAAGAAAGGTCAAAAGAAGAGGATATACTCTAGGAACAAAGCCTAGATGAAGAACAAATGAATCCGACCATACCTTGCAATGCATTGGTGGGAATTACCACTCCTCAAACCATTAAGATAGAAGGACAAATCAAGAAGAAAAAGGTAATAGTGTTGATTGATTCAGGAAGTACCCACAATTTTATTCATTGTAAGGTAGCAAAAGAATTGAATTGATTCTTATATCGAGCACCAGAGTGTCAAGTGATGGTGGCAAATGGAGGAACAATAAAAAATTGCTCTGGAAAGTGCCATATTATCAAGCTATCCATGGGAGAATATGTATTGACTAGCCCAATGCTTTCCATTCCAATGGGAGGTGTTGATGTTGTATTAGGAGTCCAATGGCTACAATCCTTGGGTACAATAGCTTTTAATTTTCAAGAACTTTTCATCAAATTTTCTATGGAAGGAAAGGAAGTTGAATTAAGGGGTATTGCAGGGAAACGAGGAAAGATAATTAGTTCTAATGGTATGACAAAGCTTCTAAAAAAGGAACAAATAGGTGTAATTGCACAACTATGTTCGCTAGATGTTTCCACATCAGAATCATCTATTTCTCTAGATCTTCAAAAAGTCTTGGACAATCATTCCAAGGTATTTGAGACTCCTAAAGGTCTCCTACCTATGCGTGATCATGATCATGCTATTCATCTGATTCCAAGAAGTGTTCCTCCAAACATCAGGCCGTACAGATATCCCTATGTCCAACAGAGTGAAATTGAACGTATGGTTGCAGAAATGCTAGAGGCTGGTATAATTCATCCGAGTCAAAGTTCTTTCTCTGCTCCAGTAGTATTGGTGCACAAGAAGGATGGATCATGGCACATGTGTTCGGATTATAGGGAGCTCAACAAGTTCACTATTAAAGATAAGTTTCCCATTCTTGTCATTGATGAATTATTGGATGAATTACATGGATCAATTTACTTCACCAAGTTGGATCTCCGTTCAGGATATCATCAGATCAGAATGAAGATTGAAGGAATTCCAAAAACAGGATTTAGAACACACGAGGGTCATTATGAATTTTTGGTCATGCCTGTTGGCCTTACCAATGAACCTTCAACATTTCAAGGTTTGATGAATTCAATTTTCAAACTATTCTTTAGAAAAATTGTGTTAGTATTTTTTGATGATATACTAATATACAACAAGTCTTGGAAGGATCATGTTGAACATGTTGACAAGGTGCTACAACTATTGGAAGAGAAACAATTATATGTAAAAGATCCAAATGTTTCTTTGGAGTCCAGGAAGTGGAATATCTAGGTCATATTATATCTCATGAAGGAGTTAAGGTAGACCCTAGCAAAATTAAAGCCATTAAGGAATTGGAAATCCCCACATCCATAAAGCATTTGTGAGGATTTCTCGGGTTAACAGGGTATTATCGCAAGTTTGTTAAGAATTATGGGAGAATAGCAGCACCTCTAACAACATTATTGAAGAAAGATGCATTTTCATGGACTCTAGAAGCAATAAAGGCCTTCGAACATCTTAAAGAGGCAATGTGCCAAGCACTGGTGTCTTAGCTACACTGAACTTCACAAAACCTTTATTGTGGAATGTGATGCTTCAGGAAATGGAATTGGTGTTGTTTTAATGCAAGATGAAAGACCCATTGCTTTTGAAAGTCGTCCAATCAAGGGAAAGTTTTTACACAAAGCTATTTATGAGAAGGAAATGTTGGCAATACTCCATCACTTAAGAAATGGCGACCCTACCTAATGGGAAGACACTTCAAGGTAAAAATGGATCATGATAGCCTAAAATACTTTTTAGAACAAAGATTATCCTCTGAAGAGCAACAAAAGTGTGTCACAAAGATGTTGGGTTATGACTTTGAAATCATCTACAAAAAAAAGGAAGCAAAATGTGGTGGAAGATGCACTCTCAAGAAAGGATGAGGATGTGGAAGCATTGTTGTGCGTCATTTCTATTGTCCAACCAGATTGGATAAACGAAGCAAGGGAGGAATGGAAGAATGTCGAAGAAGTGTGGGCACTTATTCGAAAGTTACAACAAGATTCTAGTACATCTGATACATTTAGCTGGAAAAATGATTCGTTATGGTACAAAGATCGCTTATACCTCTGTATGAATTATCAACTCAAACAAAATATTCTTATGGAATTACACACTTCTCCCTTAGGAGGGCACTCAGGATTTTTAAAAGCTTACCAAAGGATTAAGAAGGAATTTTTTTGGGATGGCCTTAAATTGGATATTCAAAAGTTTGTGGTAGAATGTTTGGTTTGCCAACAAAATAAAGTTGAAACAATTAAGACCCTGGGTCTATTACAACCTTTATCCATTCCAAGCCAACATTTGGAGGAGGTTTCAATGGATTTTATCACAGGTTTACCCACGTCTGAGGGAAAGAGTGTCATCATGGTGGTAGTTAACAGACTTACCAAGTATGCACACTTATGTGCATTATCACATCTATTTAAAGCTAGTACAGTTTCTATTGCATTTATGGAAACAATTCAAAAGCTACATGGAAACCCAAAGATTATTGTAAGTGACAGAGATCCCATTTTCATTGGAAATTTTTGGACAGAATTATTTT
>APFE031237859.1:75256-98671 GCA_000404065.3 Pinus taeda
GTATCCAGAACTACTCAAGCGTTGAGGACAACACTTTTTTGAAGGAGAGGGGCATGTTGGGTCCCTATAATACTAGTGATTACCCCATTACGATTGTATTTGTACCCCTTATTAATATTGTTGTGCCCCTATTGCCCCCATATTGTTATTACTGTGCCCCACAGAATCCCTTTATTGTTATTTTTGTGGCTTTATGTTATTTTTGTTAGGTTGGCTGGGTTATATTGTGACTACTTAGACTCCTATATACAGAAAGGAGGTTTTGTCATTTGAATCATCCAAGAATTGTTCCTTTATGTAATGTAAAGGAGGTTGCCCCCTCGAAGAGGTTGAATTCTAAGGCGTTGATCTATCTTTTCTATGTTTTTCTTGAGCTGGTTTCATAACATCCAAGCACTGGATTTGGCATTGCACGCTATGCCCACACAATGGTGGGGTACGCATAAAGACAATTTTGGTGGATGGTGCGAGTACAGAAAAATGATGTGATTGTGATTTGGTCACCCAAAAGTTTGGCTAACATAGAAATATGATGGAAGGAATGATCCACACCATCACTTAGCAAAATGGACTGATGTTTATGGAGCGGAGCCACAACCTGAGTGGGTACATTTATTATGTCACACTTTGGATGTAATACCAAAGAAATGGTACTTGGAAACAAAGCTCCACCAGGGCACTAAGGAATGGGACATGTTGAGACAAGGATTCTTGATGAAATTCAGCTTTGAAAATTGGTTTGAATTCATTGATGAGGCATTGTAGGAGATCAAGGCAGAAATCTTCAGAATACCACAAGATCCCTTGGATTTGATATAACCAGATTGGACCACCCAGCTACGCCATGCACTGGAGTGATATAATGTGATTGCTAAAGAAGAAGATGAAGATCCAAGGAACATTAATATCCCAGAGGCAGAAGGTCACCACGAAGTTGAAGGGCCGCAAATAGAGAATCTAGATATCTCCGTGCCACTGAAAACTTGACAGGTAAACATTAGCACAAAGGTTGAACCAAAGTTTGCGAAGATAGGGGACTATTAGGATGATGCCACAGTGGACAACTTCACTAAGTTGCTCTGCGAATATCAAGATTTGTTCCCCATAAAGTTTTCAGACTTAAAAGGCATCATAGGCAATTTGGGAGTGATGAAAATAACTTTGAAACCAGATGCAAAGCCTGTTAAGCTGAGGCCATATCGCCTTAATCCTAAGTATAAAGAAAAGGTCTACTTGGAGTTGGACAAGATGCTGGCAGCATGCATTATTGAACCAATGGAATAATTTGATTGGTTGAGTCCAATGGTAGCTTAGGAAAAGAAGAAAAATGACGAAATCAAAATTACGTATATCTCAGGAAGCTCAACGATGCCTGTGTTCATGATCCTTTCCCAACTCGTTCATAGATGAGGTATTGGATAACTGTTACACAACAATTTGTCACCGTCCTTGTTACCCCTCTCCCGCATCTTGGAGGACTCATTCCGGGACCTATGAGAAGTGACATGACCTACAAACACTTGCATTGCATTCCCCTGAACTTGAACTTCATTTTCCCTGAAGACATCTCCTGCTTAACACCCCTAAAAATAGCCCTTTTTCTATTGGCGTGGTTCCATAGTGCAGCCCTCGCGCCAATGGGGGAATCCTCCAAAGAGGGCACGCCAGTTGGTGCTCTTTCACAGAGTCGCACTCGTGCCAACCATAATCAGTGGTGTTTTTTAACAAACAAACAACGGAAGATTCATCCTAACGAGTTCCTGGACTGAATCTATCTTGAGTTGGGTGGTTTGGCTTCGGATTTCCATAGAGAGGAAGTGGTTTTCCCTCTATCCTCAGTGGAGTCGCCAAATTGTTGACGAGGTAAATCCCCTCTGTAGACAGAGGCGACCCCTACTAGCCCAGACCAGGTCTAGCAACAATCATACAACGCTATCGCGCAAGTTCCTAATTGCAAATTAAAGACCAATGATGAGGGCCTACCTGGATTCCAACGCTAGTGCTTGTAGAAGAGGTGATTCTCCCGTTCCTTTGCTTCGACAGATCATGATCTCCACGATCTCTGTGAATGGACACCTGCACATACAAAGAACGACACAAACACAAACATAAAATCCAATATATGCAACTATATATCAGTTAGAAAGGATATAACTCATCATTATCACAAGGAATAATAAGAGTGGAACCATAACAATAGTCGTTTATTAATGATAAACAAAGAAGAATACAACCATAGTTCTGATGTTAGATCCTCCTTTGGCTGGGCAATCAGTAGCACATGTCTTGCAAAGCTTGTTGATAATAGGAACAAGCCTCTCTCTCCTTGCTTATTGGACAAGAATCTCCTTACTTAGATTTGGCCTTATGGGAATGAAGAAGGCTCTTGCAGCATGAAGCTCTTGGTAACTTGAAAATTCTCAATCTCTGGAACTAGCTTGCCAAGGAAAATGGACAAGCTTTTATAAATGGAGGAAGGGGAGTTGGGATCATCCACACTAATCATGGGATTGGCTTTATCACCAAGGAAGCTTCCATGAGAGGTGGAAAACCACTTCCTCTCTATGGAAATCCAAAGCCAAACCACCCAACTCAAGATAGATTCAGTCCAGGAATTTGTTAGGATGAATCTTCCACCATTTGTTTGTTAAAAAACACCACTGATTATGGTTGGTGCGAGTGCGACTCTGTGATAGAGCGCCAACTGGCGCGCCCTCTTTGGAGGATTTCCCCCATTGGCGCGAGGGCTACACTATGGAACCGCGCCAATGGAAAAAGGGCTATTTTTAGGGGTTTTAAGCAGGAGATGTCTTCAGGGCAAATGAAGTTCAAGTTTAGGGGAATGCAATGCAAGTGTTTACAGGTCATGTCACTTCTCATAGGTCCCAGAATGAGTCCTCCAAGTTGCGGGAGAGGGGTAACAGGGATGGTGACAAATTGTTGTGTAACAGATGCCCCCTAAAGCATGAGGCCCGAGAGAGAGAGAGGGGCAAAATGCTTTATAAGAACATGTCCAACTGAAAACACTGCCACTAGAAAACCTGCATGGATAAGTACAAGTGATATCTCAAATACGTGATATATGTGGTATGGGCGCAGCCATCCATAGCAGAGTACATAAGAATCTAGATCCAAGGTATAGACACAGCCATCCAGTAAGGATCGATAAATAGACTCAGGCTTGGTCGCAGCCATCCAATGAATGAGTCATGTAGTAATCATAATAATCCATAAAACTGCAACCTAGATCCCAACAGACAAGATCCAAGGTCTTGCGCTCCATCTCGATCCGAACAAAGTACAAGTTCAAGCATGCAAATATGGGAGTCGAATTCAAACATGCAAGAACATCGTCTGATTACCAGCCAATGATGAAAACTATTAACAGATGCGAGAGGTACCACCAATAAGGACAATGGCCCTCAAGGTACTATAGGTACAATCTACGGCATGCGAATCAGTGAGCCGGTGTCGAACACTCGTAGAATCATTCGATCGGAGGCCAATGATGAAAACCTTACGTCGAACACGAAGAACCTTCCATTGAGGCATGCAAGCTCCAAGGCACCTGAAGGGAGTCTCTAGGTCAACCTCCTGGATAATGAGCTGAAGTCGACAGGAAGCGACCTTGATCGAAGGTGGGCCATAGTGTTTCCTACATCATTGACGCGAGACAGAGGAGGATAATGTTTTTGTGAATCAGGATTATATGAGTTATCAGAGGGAGCTTGATAGCTTGCAGAGGTCAACTTCTCTTGAACATATCGGTGGCACGACAGTGGACTTGGCAGTATTTGACATCGATCGATCAGAGGCCATGGTGACAAGGCAATGAGCAGATGAGAGGTCAAATAGGATCACCCAAACCCACAGAGGCAAGTGAAAAACAAGATGAGATGTCCCCACCCAGACCATATGCAGACAAGTTCCATGTTCAAGAGCGACATACTGCCGACACGAAAATGATTCTGGTTCCATTTTCCCCACCATTTTTGGCGAGTACCCCAGTTATTTTTATGAACAATCTTGATGGGGATAGCATATGCTTGTAAAGCGTCATTCTGACGGAATCCAATGTCATCAGGTTTTAATGAGTCTAACAAAGGAAGAAATCGGTGTCTTTTCATGTTTAGAGAGTTTGAAAAGACAACAGAAAAGTAAACTCCAAGGTTGTCCTTTTTCGTAAAGTTGTGTCTCTCGAGTCTGAAAAAGTATAAAACAATGCTCGAAAGAACCGCTCGATCATTACGATCGAGGAGTACTTTTCATGAATAGTGACTTCGACCTGAAGAAGTAAAAAAGCCACCGAAATCACGTCATTTTGTAACCGTTAACGAGCCTAGAACGACAAGGGCCTGACGATATTTTCGTCTTTACACGGTCGGAAAAGAGCTTAAAGGCAACCGCCTCTTATTTACGTTTAACGAGTCAAGAGGAGTAACTCGGAAATCTTTTCATCTTTAAACGGTCAGAAAAGAGTTGAAAGCAGACCTCCATTTTTATTCTCTTTAACGAGTCAAAAAGGGAAAAAATACCCAGCAATCTTTTCATATTTTATGAGTCAGAAAAGAGCTTAAAGGTGACTCGTCCTAGAGGAACGAGTGGTATAAAGGGTAGCAAATGGTTCCGAAAATGGTGGAACTGCTCAAAACATGTAATGGTCAAGAGGTTGGCTAATAAAACCACTCATTGTTGCGGTTCCTCAGGAAAGGAAAAACAACCGAGTGCAAGCATATGATCAGCCAAAGAGATGGTGGCAATGGAATGAAACAACCAAGGCTCATCTAGCATAATTGAGCGGATAAAAATGGCAATCACGAGATGTACATCGGGTATGGGTTCATTTTTACACAAGCTTGAACCATGGAGAAATCTGATTGGATTTGGTTTCATGTTTACACAAGCTTGAAACGAAAAACTATGCTTGTTATAAGTTCGCATGCCCCCAGCATAACAACGCAAAATGAGGTACATGCCCCCCAAGCTTCATTGCATTCAACAAAGTGGATGGAATGAAGGTTCACTTTCAATATCTTGGAAAGACTCGACTCATATTTGAAAAGATCTTAATCAAAAGACTCGATTTGGAAAGGGAGTTGTTTCATTTTTTAATGAGGTTGACACAGTAAAAGAATTATCCTCATAACCCTTGTTTCATTTTTTAACGAGCTTGACACAAGATCAGGAACTATGCTCAAGCAACCCCAGTTTCATTTTTTAAGGAGCTTGACATAGGAAAGCGAACTATGTTCTTACCTGACCTAGTTTCATTTTTTAAGGAGCTTGACATAGGAAAGCGAACTATGCTCCGACCCGACCTAGTTTCATTTTTTAAGGAGCTTGACATAGGAAAGCGAACTATGCTCCGAATGAACTTCATCATAATGAACAGGAAGTCCTTGCTTGCAAGAGTGCCACTCCCGGTGGAAGGACAACACCTTGGAAGTTAGGACCCAATGCCCCCAAGACACTATGCACGACGACATCATCACTGGATACAGGCACGGGATAAATAGCCACGTAGTTGACCTGCGACAGGGCAAATACAACTGGTGGATAAAAACCAGGAGGGGATGAAAACTGCACAAGAGGGACCGAGGGACTAAAGAATGATAATTTATCTATAGTCACCATCCTTCCATCATGTGGAAAGAAAATCACAGGGAAAGTGAAGAGACAAGGGCCCCCATGGCATAAACATAGTCACGACCAAGGAGAAGACTGAAATCTAAAGCACCTTGGGTAACCAGTACGTCAATACAGATAGTTTTGCCTCCCAAAGTAATAGGGAACTTTGGAAGGATCCCTAATGGTTGATTGGTTCCTCCGTCAAACGCCATCAGATTCTGCGCGACTGGCACAAGCTGTGGGGAGCCCAAAGCTTGCCAGTAGTGGAAGGCATAAGACTGATAGATGCACCCTCATCCAAGATAGTGCCAGGTACTACCTTATCACAGGCACATACTGTAATCTGGAAAGGCACATGGGATGGAAGGTGGAAGGCAGTCAAATGACTCCAGTCGAAAGAAATGACTGAACTACTCGGTGGGGGAATCGTATGATTTCCCCCCTACTCCGAAGAAGGACTCTCGGGATCAGCTGGGATAGGAGAGTCATTTTCGAACTCAGGAGAATCTGATGAGACGAGAAGAACATGATCATGACGCTCTTCCGAAACAGAGTGATCAACAGGCGGTGAACCCAAGTTGACACTCTCTCCAACCAATGGTTGGTCCTGAACAGGCTTAGCACATCCAGGTTCAGAAAGAGGAGAATGGACAAGAGAAGGATCTAAATCAATCTCTTTGTCGACAGGGAGAGGATCTGAAGAGAGCCTCTGATAACCAACGGGGAGTTGGACTGAAGAAGCTATAATACTTTCCAAGATAGCAGAAGCTTTATCCATGAGCGGACAAAGGTGAAGGAGATGGTTGCCTTCACATAGCCTACAGGGGAATCGAATCTTCCCTTTCTTCTTACCATGGCCAGTTGATAGGGTAGCATCGCCATGAGCTCCAGAGGGTGATGAGGGGTAGGCCGAATCGTGAGACCATACTTCTAAGACCTTAGGAAGGCCAGGACAATCATGGAGAAGATGGTCTCCCTTGCACAATTTACAAGGAAACTTAACCTTCTGCGTAGGAGCAGAAGGAGTTCTGACCTGAGCTATACTCGGGGCAGTAGCTGCACTTTTAACCTCTCGTTTATGAGACTTATTCTTCTTCATCTTCTTCTTCTTCTTCTTAGCCACCTGGTTACTTGAATCCAAACTTTCACCAGGTGAAGTAGAAGATGAGGACGTAGAAACAGGCGAAGAAGGGGAGAGGTCCACCTTGGAATCAAGATGATGTTGTTCAGGTGGAGGAACTGATTGACCAGTCGTTAAGACATTAGGGACCATGGAGGTTGAGAACAACCAAACAGGAAACCCAACAGTTAACCCAGGAAGGGAAAACGTTGCCATGTAAGGAGCACCAACATTCCCAAAAGGAGGAAAATGACCAGGATTCCCTTCAGAGGGGATTCTTGGGTTGGTGAACTCTGGAAAAGTTGCCATCAAAACTGAAAATCACACACGGGGCTGAAAAAGAGCCAAGACACACAATCATATGGCCAACAAACAGAACCTAACAGGGCATGTGATCGCGGGTAATTTAATTTGTAGACACAAGGACATAACGTGACCTTTTCATCTTTAGAGAGTCGAGAAAAGGACAAAAATATGACTCTAGTTGCCTTCAAATGTTTAATTAGCCCGAAGTGACAAATGCTCAGATGAGTGTTTTCTTTTAGGGAGTCCAAAAAGGATCAAAAGTGACTACTCTAGAGAACTAGGCAAAAGGTTTACCAGACAATCTGTAAAACTGCATATACACCTTGGCAATCGTATGAAAACCAAGGACTTTCCGTACGACAATTAATCTTCCCGAATGTTGTGTTCGGTGCGTTACGGGTCGTAAGGTGGCAGACATGGCTTCCTATGGATAAAGGATGATAACTTAGTGGGGTCTCCCCATATACTCGATGGTAGGTGGGAGTACAATTCCGTACTAGACCACTATTGAGTCACAGAAGGAGCAATCACCCAACCTTGAGTGGAAGCAAAAGTGACTAGGTTTAACGACGCCGGAGCACGTCTCTAGCCTAGACCTCTAAACAGTGTGTGTTATGTTCCAATGCATTGTTAGATTCATTCGGTTCATTTTAAAGTTGATCTTGAATTATGTTTGAGTTTTCAGGCCCTACCGTATGTAATGTCTCAAAATTTCCTAAATGCAAACTATATGCCACAATATATCATTCCATTCGATGAATGCTAACTAAAGTAAGGAGAGAGTTTCCATTCACTTCCAAAAAATGAAAAAAATTGATCACTAAGAGAAAATATAACAAATTCTCTAATGCACTAATTTCATCAAGAAAAACTAATGCAAATCAATTCCAAAATAGTTTTTATTTTTATTTTTGTGTGTTTAAAACAAGCATAAAAATATGTAAATTCAAATCAAAGAAAACTGATCTAAATCTACGATTGATTTTTAGAATGTAAACTATGAAATTGTAATCTATGCATAATTCACTTGAAAAATATGCAAATGTAATCTATGCACATTTTTCATTCATATTTTGAAAATGAGAATTCTAATTATGCAAATGTGATCTATGCAAGAGAATTCTCAAACACAAGATGATTCTAATGTAATCTAAGAACCAATCAAGTGCAAATCAAGAAAATTGGGTGAGAGTTCCAAAGATCAAAAAATAAAAACACTCAAAGTTGATTAAGACTCATACATAATTGTGAAAATACTGAGACAAACCTCCAAGTAATGACCAAAGGAAATCAAATTAATAATTTCTCAAAAAAGAGACTCAAAACTAGTCAAACAAGACTCCAACACACTCAAGCAGTCAAGAAAATGTATCCAAAAACAAAGACCAAGCTCAGAAGGCTTAAAACCAAGCAAACTTTAACAGTTCACAGGCCTGGCGCGACTGTCAAGCTGCAATTAGCACCTTTTAGGGATTTGCGCGGGTTGTATATGAGCAACTGGCACCAATTGGCGTGACTGTTATGCTATTAAAGCGCACTAGTCAAGTTTGCTATGTAAAAATAAAAAATAAACAATCCAAAGCTAGGCCAATGATAACCAGGTAAACCAAGAGGTGAGAAACAACAAAAGAACTCAACCCAGAAGGCTAACCAAGCAGGTAAAAACCAAGAAACAACCAAAAAGGCAAGACAAGCTCCCCAGCGGAGTCGCCAAATTGTTGAGGAGGTAAATCCCCTCTGTGGACAGAGGCGATCCCTACTAGCCCAGACCGGGTCTAGCAACAATCATACAACGCTGCCGCGCAAGTTCCTAATTGAAAATTAAAGACCAATGATGAGGGCCTACCTGGATTCTAACACTAGTGCTTGTAGAAGAGGTGACGCTCCCGTTCCTTTGCTCCGGTAGATCACGATCCCCATGATCTCTATGAATGGACACCTGCACATACAAAGAACGACACAAACACAAGCATAAAATCCAATATATGCAACTATATATTAGTCAGAAAGGATATAACTCATCATTATCACAAGGAACAATAAGAGTGGAACCATAACAATAGTCGTTTATTAATGATAAACAAAGAAGAATACAACCATAGTTCTGACGTTAGATCCTCCTTTGGCTGGGTAATCAGCAACACATGTCTTGTAAAGCTTGTTGGGAATAGGAACAAGCCTCTCTCTCCTTGGTTATTGGACAAGAATCTCCTTACTTAGATTTGGCCTTATGGGAATGAAGAAGGCTCTTGCAGC
Organism: Pinus taeda; assembly: GCA_000404065.3. Taxonomy (NCBI): domain Eukaryota; kingdom Viridiplantae; phylum Streptophyta; class Pinopsida; order Pinales; family Pinaceae; genus Pinus; species Pinus taeda. The sequence continues at coordinate 84,567 of APFE031237859.1, forward strand.
ATGAAGCTCTTGGTAACTTGAAAATTCTCAATCTCTGGAACTAGCTTGCCAAGGAAAATGGACAAGCTTTTATAGATGGAGGAAGGGGAGTTGGGATCATCCACACTAATCATGGGATTGGCTTTATCACCAAGGAAGCTTCCATGAGAGGTGGAAAACCACTTCCTCTCTATTGAAATCCGAAGCCAAACCACCCAACTCAAGATAGATTCAGTCCAAGAATTTGTTAGGATGAATCTTCCACCATTTTTTTGTTAAAAAACACCATTGATTATGGTTGGCGCGAGTGCGACTCTGTGACAGAGCACCAAATGGCGCAACCTTTTTGGAGGATTTCCCCCATTGGCGTGAGGGCTGCATTATGGAACCGTGCCAATGGAAAAAGGGCTATGTTTAGGGGTTTTAAGCAGGAGATGTCTTCAGGGCAAATGAAGTTCAAGTTCAGGGGAATGCAATGTAAGTGTTTGCAGGTCAAGTCACTTCTCATAGGTCCTGGAATGAGTCCTCCAAGATGTGGGAGAGGGGTAATAGGGATGGTGACAAATTTCTGTGTAACAATAATGTTGGAGGATAGGAATCATACTCATTGACGGATGGGTTCTTTGGGTACCATCTGATAAAGATCATGCCAGAAGATAGGACTAAGACGACCTTCGGGACTGAGTGGGGATGTTTTTAGTATATGGTAATGCCTTTTGGACTTAAGAATGCGCGACAATATTCTCGCGTGTAGTCATCGCGATGTTCAAAGAGTTCATTCACAAGTTTTTGGAGGTATATTTTGATGATTGGAGAGTGTTTGGACTAGTAAAACACCATGTAGCTAGTTTGCACTTAATGCTGGATAGGTGTCGGGGGTATCAGTTCGCGCTAAACTTGAATAAGTGCTTATTTTGTGTCCCTTTTGGAATCTTGCTGTGTCATGTGGTATACAGCCAAGGCTTAATGGTGGACCCTGAGCGGTCATAATTAATTTGGAGGCACCAAGGAGTGTTAAACAGTTACACACAACGCTGGGTCATACTGGATACTAACGAAAGTTCATCAAGGGTTATTCTTAGATTACTGCACCAATGGAAAAACTATTGAAGAAGGATGCTACATTCTGTTGGGATGAAGAATGTCAACAGAGTCTGGATGTATTGAAGGAGAAGATGGTCACTACGCCGATCCTAGTCTTCCTGGATTGGTAGAAGGAATTTCATGTGCATGTGGATGTGTCATGTATTGCACTGGGATCAGTGCTGACACAGGCTGGTGAAGGAGAATTGGATCACCCTATAGCATTCACAAGCAGGAAGTTGTTTAAGGCTGAAGTAATTATTCAAAAACAGATCGCAAAGGGTTGCCTATGGTGTACGCGCTCCAGAAGTTCAGACATTAACTGCTAGGTGGACACTTTAAGATGTATACAGACCATCTACTTTAAAGTACCTAGTCAACAAGCCTGTGTTGGGGGGGGGGGGGGGGGGGGGGGATATGCAGATGGTTGTTATTGTTTCATGAGTATGATTTCGAAGTAATTGTGAATCTAGGGCGATTGAATGCAGGGCCAAATGATTTGTCATGCATTGAAACAGGAGAGGATCCTACCAATTTGGAGGAAGTATTGCCTGACACACATCTCTTTGCAGTGCATGATGGCTTTTTGGGGCCTAACCCAGGTTCGGAGTTAATTAGCCAAACAAATCCCTATACTACTGGCCCTTTTCAGCAACAGTCCATGGAGCACGGACTAAGGTCTCAACTGAAGTAGTATGGGAGGGTGTTAGAACTAGGTTTCGTACCCTTGAGATGTCTGAGAGGTTCGACTGGTCCTTTGTTTGTTCATGCGTGCAGGTTGCTTTGTGCACTTCCCATTCCTCGTGGCATGATACACTGCCTTCATGCAGCCCTAACCAGGGGTTGTGCCACGCTTTGCGCTATTACCCGAGATCTTACTTATCTTCCAGTGTTTAATTAATTACCTTCGCCTACTTGAATGTCTTAAGTTATAATTAGTAATACAAAACATTCATACATGATCGTTTGGTAAATAAACTATATACTTGAAAATTATATCCAGTCATGCATTAAACCAGGAAAAGATACACAGAATTATAGAAAAACTTTTCTTTATTGATTCTACTAACAGTTACAGACTCGACTCGCCCTGCGCACTCAACTGCAGGGGTCCACGCACTTAACTGTGGACTATTAAGCCTTTGTGCACTCAGTTGCAGAGCCTTCTCCTACTCTACAACCCATAGACACACTTTACACTTCGACTCAATCACTTAGAATTCTCATTCTTCTTCGTTTCCTCTAATAGTTAGTTATCTTCTACACTTAGAGCCTCGCCCTATTTATACAATCCCATGGCTCGCATACCATAGGTAGATCTATCCAGCTAACATTACATTACAAAAACTAGGGTGGACGGTCTTGTGACTATATTATACTTTTGCACCCCGCGCCCATAATTCGCGGAGCTTTTACAAGGAGATTTGGTCAAAACTTGGGATTTAAGCCTGAAAACATGCCTTGGGGGAATTCCATGCCCAAAAGGCCCCTAACACAAACATCATGACTCACCCTCAAGTCACTTTGTCGATGCAGAGATCTTTGCGTGGAGTCCCTCCAATTGTTCTCGAACTGTGGCAAGGTCAACACCGCACTAAGCTGCTGCTTGCTGGATCTACTGCTTACGTTGTTCCGAGACCTCTGTGTCAGAAGTGCTTCTCTACATCAGTGTGTGCATCCCTGCATGTGAGCGAGCTTGCCTTGAATTTCTACTGTGATGGTGAAGCCCTTTTTGATCCAAAGCTGAACACATGCCTCCGGGACTGCTTCCTTGTGTCGTGTTACATGCACCTGCTCTTTCAGTGCTTTAGCTTGTTGCATTCGCGTGAGCCTCTGAGTGAGGGCCACCATATGCGTAGTTCCTTTGATGCTGTCATACTGCTGTTGGAGTTCTCGCGCCTTTGCCTCTAAGCGCTGGATCTTGGGGTCCCCCTGCAGATTGGTGAGGACCTCAAAGGATTATTCCAACATCCTGGAGCAGTCTCACACTGCACTGCCAATTTTGTCCAGTCCCACTGTGATAGTGCTAGTGTGTTGTTCTCTAACTTCCGGAGGGGTGGACGGTTGCACCTTTAACCGCAACTCGATGATCTGAAGGTTCAGCTCCAACTGAACCTTTGTCATTTCCTCCCGCGCCTCGCGTGCCCCTGCTGCTAACCTATGGATGCGCGCTTTTGCTGGTATATCTGTTAGGATGGCCAGCTCCGAGATGCTTTGGCAAGATTTGTCTATTACCTGTACGAGTTGTTGATTCTGTGACACCACTTCATCGCATTGCAAGCTCAATTGTTCCATATTGTTTTTCTGCTTGCTGAGGACTTGTAGTGCACACCTCTCCTTAGCTCGCAGATCTGCAGCTATCCCATCCTGCAACACCTATAAGGTCTCTCTTGTGAGTGCAGTGAAGTTGATGCCGAGACCCTTCAACGCACTAATCATAGGCATGTCGGCCTCACTTGTTGTCAGTGGTGCCCCTTCTGGCAGAACAACAATATTCGTCACTCGAGTGCGCATCATCTATTATGTTGTCATTGTTCCGACTGTGAGGCTAGTGGAAAGGGTACCAGCCTGAGAAGTGCGCACTTGCAACTCCTGTAGCTGCTCTCTGAGGGCCCCCAACACAATTTGGTTTTCCTGCATGAAATTTTGGAGGGCCTTAGAGGTGACATCACACACTGTCTCGCTGATGTCGTGCAGATCACCCTCAGTTAGGGTGATCGGGTCAATAGACAACTTTGATGCCTTAACCTTCTTGCGCGATCCTGTTCGCTCAGCTAGGTGTTGGTGCTTCAACTGTGTTGACGCGGTTTGTTGGTCTGTGCCTCCCTCTTCTTCCTCCATTTCTTGCCCATGCGAAGGTGACGTTTGGCCCTCGCACACCTTCACGGCTACCTCCTGTGCTATTGCTACGACCTTTTCCTACTCAGGTGTTGTCTATTGAGCATCTTTCATTGCCCACACTTATGCTACCACTGTCTCCTTCCTTCTCTTTTCTTCCAACTGTGCAATGCACAGCTTGGCCTCTTCTTTCTTCCTTTGTGTCGTCGACTTCTTTATCTCTGCGATGTCTAGAGTGCACCACTCCGGTGGCCATGTCTCCAGGATGTTAAAGATGAAATTGTCTGTGGCTACAAAGGATAGCTTCCTCCTTTTTTTGGTTGAGTCCTTGCAGCTCTAATGTAAATGCTATGGATTTCCACTATAAATTCTGCAAAAATCTCAAGGCTGTTGTAGACAGTGGGCAACAATCGCGACTTCTAGTTGGTCCCCATTCTGAGGTTCATCTCCATGAACACCCATAATATTTTGCTATTGCGGATTCACTTGGCATCCTTTGTGGCCCAAAGCGAAGCATACTTCGCAGCCTCCGGCAGATCTCCGTCAATCATGGGGAATTGACTATCCTCCGGTAATTCCCCTTCCACAAGCACTATGGACAATAGAATCCATGCATAGTGGAATGTTTTGCCTTGTTCCTGAGCTTCCTGACAATTCTCTAAAAACTCCTTACAGAGGAACTCAGACCAGTTAAACTGGACCCCGTCCATGCACTGCTCAGCTAGTGCTACCACTAGCACGGGTACCTCATCTGTGTGGCACTTGCGTATAACCTTACCAGATAGTATTTGGATTGCCACTTTCACTGCTTTGTCACTGATGCTAGATATGGCGTAGCCCTTTTTCTTCTGTGCCAGCTTGTATTTTTTCTTCATGGCCTCCTCGATGGCCAAGTCACTGCTCTTCCCTTCCGAGATATTCGTGGGGTCCTCTCCTTTGCATGGAAGCTGGTAAATGCAGTGAATCAAGTCTGTCGTGATGGGGATGGGCTCCTTCAGCCACAAACACCCATCATGCACTAGGCAGAGCATCGGCTTGATGAAGAAAATGGTTATTGGGGCACGGTGGAAATGCGGCACCCAGAGCACGTTCAGTAGCCCAGCCTTTTCCACTTCACGCAACCACTTTCATGGCTCTAACTCTGTAACCCCCGCCACAGTGTTCTGCTTGGGCTTCATGAGGTGCGAGGTCTTGAGGTGAGGGAACTTCTCGTGGTTAGCGAGATTCAAATATTCTAATTTTAAGCTCATCACCCATCCCAAGTGCGTGCCCTAAAAAATAATGTTGTTTGGGAGGAGCGGGGTCTAGAGCAAGCTCTTGGTCTCCTCAAGGTCCTTAAGCACTTTAGCCTTCCCTTTTCACGGGGAGGACATAGGCGGGCAACTTTGTGGGGTGTTGTGCAGGCAGAGTTTCCTCCTCCATGCTTTCATCCTTGTCCTCTGTGATGATAAGATCCTCCAGGTCTTCTTCTTCTTCATCGGTCTCTATGGTGACGACTTTCCCCTTCTCCTCCATTGATAGCTTGGTGCGCAGTGGGTTCTGTGGGGACACGCATATGGGAACCATCACTTGTTTGAATTTCTTGGGTCTTGGTGTGTGTGGCGATTTCGGGATTTCTGCCATAATCCCAGCACCTTCTGAAGCATCCCCCACAGTCATGGCTTGCACAGCCTTTACGGTGGTCATTTATTTTATCTCCATAATGTTCTCAGTTGTTGCCATGGTATCTGTCCAGAAGTCTATCACACGCGAACTCAGGGGCTTAATCAACACTCATCACATAACAATCAGGGCTCTGCTCAATAGCTCAATTCGCAAATGACTAAGTGTTGTTTGTTGGGCAACCCTTTGTAATTTATAGCACTTTTTGAATTTGAATTTGACTGCTACCCCCAAATCTGGTTCATTAATGCTCCCTTGGCAGCATATTTTCCCAAATATTGCCCATAAATCGCGTCTTAAATGCCTGCCACCCACTCCATTTGGTCTCAAGTCGAGCATCTTATCATGTATAGTGACTTTAACGGTCCCTTTCTGGCCAACCCACGCGATAGCACAACCCCCCGTGTGCGGTCTAGGACCTTGTGACTCTTTGCTTCTGCGTGCAGCTCCAACATTACATAGCTCCAAGGTAGAATAGTTTATAGTCCGGCGCTCCTTTTCAACTGCCTGGAGCGCTAAGACTGTACTTCCTTTGGCTAGTTAGGTAGTCGCACCACCCATGTGAAGCTTCATCCTATCATTCATCATGTTTCCTAGAGAGTACCCACCTTTTATTGTTACTGCCAGCATCGCACACTTTACCATTTGCAATGTGCTACCCTGGTCAATACGCTTACCAATGTGCGGTCCAAGCCAAGGCATCAAACTAATCAATTCACGACGATAGGCCTTAAACCTGTCACCGCGATCATACACATTCTACTTTATCACCCTAGTATTTTTTCCAAAAAAATATTCCTTTATCTCATCCTCAAGCTTCTTGACTTCCGTGTCGACCATAGTGCTTTTCTTCCTTAGTCGTACCCTTTCTTCTTCCAGTTCTTGGAGTCTAAAATTTCCCTGTTGGATCTATGCTTCCAAGGTTTTACGAACCGTCATATCTACCGGTGCTATCATGCATGGTCTAAGCTCTCCAAGTATTATAAGGCTTTCTAGCTTCTTCATACTCCAGCCTTGGCGGTGCCTGCGCATTCAGGTTTTTGCACGTGGTCCTATAAGCCCAAAGAACTGCCAGTATGCGCAGGTCCCAATCAAGCTTCACATTGTGGACGTTGTTCAGCGCTTTGCATACTTTGTTAAAAGCTTCTGCGTGGATATTCTTCTGTGCACTTGGTATTTCCATACTTCATGGTCCTAACCGGAGGGGTCATTTGCGCCATTTCCTTACCCGCACATTCTTAATGATTGTGTCTCCTACCATGAGGACGATGTGCATTCGTGCAGGTTTCGCACCATATGCCTGTATCCACCTGGATAGGTGGGTGTGCAGGTCGTTCGTCCGTCATACTTGTCTTTCAACCGCATATGAGGCTTGCCAAATTGTATGCGCATCCTCCTTCTGCATTCGTTCTAGTCCCCAAAACTTCTTTGGTGCGTAGCCCACCATCTTGCGGGCGTAGCTCACAGTACTCATTTCAGAGCATCCAAAAATTGTTGTTTCGGTACTTCTCTTTCAAATTTGTTCAGGAAGTCATCCACCTTGCTTAACCCGTCATACCAGATCTCTTTCCTTTGTTTCTACGCAGTGCAAGGATCTCATTATCATCTTACAATTGAGCGTGGTTACCTCATGTAATTGGTTCTGCCATCGTTTTATCTCCTCGTCAAAATCTGATGTGCAAGAGCTTTCACGCTCCCACGAGATCCGACCATCTGTGGTTGGATTTACCCAGTCCTGCTCTCGCACAGTTATCTTGTAGATGTAGTCCAGGTCATCGTCGCCATCATAGCTGCGCACCGGTTCCGTGTAGCGTGATCCTTCTACAAGGTCTAAAGGTACCACTATGCATAGTGACTTTTTCTCAAAGATCATCTTGCGCTTATTTAGATTTATCACTCCATTCATGTCAGTGGCCCAATCTATTCCCAATAGTGCGGGGTAGGGATTGTTGTCATCAACAATCTCTATCACTTTGAAATCTACTAGTGCTCTTGCTCCTTCAATATCTACTGTGATTCCCTGCAATATCCCCATAGGTAGGATCTTTTGCTGGTTCGCCATCCGCAGTTGGATAGGAGACTATTACAGCGCAGGCCTGCCCATGCGCTCCCATGTCTATTTTGGTAGGAAATTTGCATCCGATCCTAAATCTAGAATCACTTTGTCCATCTCATATTCCTTGATCTGCGTAGTCAATCTCATCTCCCTTCCTGTTCGCATCGTGTGCTTCCCATGCTTCCAAACATTGTGTAGCTCTCCTAGCATGGTCCCAGCACATCTAGTTATGAGTTATTACAGCCCCTTTATAGCCTTGCTGTCACGCAGCAGCTTCATGCATGTCTACAAGAATGTAGTGAGCATTGATGGGTCCATTTCCAGCTCCACTCTATCTTTACTTCTTGAAGTGGAGGTATCAACGAAGCTCCTCTTATCTTCCATGAAGGTCTCCTTAGTGTGCTCTAAATCAAATTCTAGTTCCTTCGTTGGAGCCTTGCGAACCCAGGTACTTTCTTCAGGCTACTGTCCTTTGTCATCCCCTATCGTAATACCACTCCGGAGCACGATATTTACATTAGGGTCTTCCTCGCATGGCTCAGACCTCATCATTTGTAGGTTTTGATTTGGGGGAGGTTGGAGTGGTACTTTATCGCGGAACCTTGCTATCAGTGTGGGACAATCCTCTGTCTCATGATCAAACAACATACAATATAAGCATGATTGTCGTGTTCAATTCGTACAATCTCGGGCATAATGACCTAGCGCTCCGCAATTGTAACATGTCAGTTGTCCACGACTTCTTCCTAGTCCCCCTCCACCTCGGCCTCATCTGTGCCCTTGAAATTTGGTGCGTGCCATTCCTGTGTTTTGATCGAGGGCCCATGTTTCAGCGTGAACTCTGTAGGTAGGAGTTCAACCCATCATCAATTCATAACTTCTATAGGTGCACTCATCATGTCCTACTGATTGGCAGAAATTACAAAACAATTGCTGGGAATTCTACATATACTTCGGTAATAGATGGCAGTTATTTGTAGCATCCTTTCCCCCTATCTAACAAGTCGCACACCACAATGCAAATGTCGTGTTTGGTCTTGCTTGTACCTCTGGTCTTAGTGGCATTGACTCTCCTCTCGCAAGGTAATTCACAAACACCAGGCAATGGTCCTTGTCGTGCCGTTGGCCCTTTCATTTTATGCACCATACCTCATTACACATCTCTGGGTGGGTTGTTCTGTCTTGTTTCAAACTCTGCATCTCCAGGCATAAGTTTTTCAGCTGCACGTGAATCTGTTGAACTCCTAGGTTATGATCTTGTATCAGAGTCTCATGTAATCTCATCGTGACCTCCAAAGCCTCAGCCTGAGTGGTCAGCCTTTGTTGTGACAACGCATTTCGTAGATGTGACGTTAACGATGCCACAAACCATTCGTCGTGTTTCCCATCTGTTAATCTCATGTTCGCTTCACGAATTGTGCACTTCAATCTTTGATCCAACTCCCATGGGGTCTCGCCTGGTAGCATTGTGATCTCCTTGAATCCAATGATCGACCATGCCTCTGACTTTGGTATGCTAAATTCTTTGTTTAGAGTAGCTTGGATATCTGCGATCCCCACATTTGGATTGTCATTGGAATGCTTAATGTACCAAGTTAGTGTGCGATCCTATAGAGTTCTGACCAATGTTGCCTTCTTTATATTGCCATTTGTGACACCCTGTGCTTCCCATACAACTTTTATCATGAACCAAAACTGGTTCGGATCTTCATTCCCTACTCCCTTGAACACTGGTAGCTTTATTGCACTTTCCATACTACTTCGTGGTGGTGGCGAAGGTGGTATGGGCAAAGACGGGGGTGAAGATGGTGAAACTGGTGGTGGTGTGGGTGGGGGTGGTATGCGTGGAATTTTTTTCCTTATTAGATTGATCGCACTTCTTGGCAAGACCTTCGTGAGCTCTTCTTTGCCCCCTTGCGGAGTTGAAATCAAGGGGCTAGTTTCTAGTTCTGTGCTACCTTCGTTTATGTAGATTTTTCCACTTTGTGTAGCCCCAAACATCAATTTATTCGCATAACTCATTTCTCACACAGTAGCATTTTAATCTAAGTTTTCAAAGATTTAATGTACTTACCTCACGGTCCTTCTAAGAAGTGTCATTTTACCTCGCTATAACTGACTAAAGTATCTACTGTGAATTCGGTGATGAATCCTCCTATGATTTGATCGAGCTAGTGATCGATAATGCACATGATTTGATCCTCCGATGCTTCCAGTCTGTGCACCAATTCTGGAGTCCACATAATAGGTTTGTTAGGTTTACACCTTCCTTGGCTATCTGCTAGCTTCGCGATCCACTCATACAAGTCAGTGGGGAAGGATGCAAAGAAAATTTCGTTGATCTCTATATATAAATAACAGTTTAACCACTCTTCCTTTGATAGTCGCAGATTCCTATTTTCTTGCACCTCGAATTCATGAATATTTCTGTCCGACTAGTCTTCAATTCCTTTCTTTGTTAGATTCCAGTGATACGACATTAGACATCTCTATGCAGATCTTGGTCCCAGAAATGGAAACATTTGTTGGCTTTTTGGGGCCTAACCCAAGTTCGGAGTTAATTATCCAAACAAATCCCTATAGTACTTGCCCTTTTTGGCAACAGGGTGCAGAGCGTGGATTGAGGTCTCACCTGAAGTAGTATCAGAGGGTGCTAGAAGCAGGTTTCCGCACCCTTGAGATGTCTGAGAGGTTCGACTGGTCCTTTGTTTGTTCTTGCGCACAAGTTTCTTCACACACTTTCTGTTCCTCACGGCCTAATACACTGCCTTCATGCAGCCCTAACCAGGGGTTGTGCTACGCTCTACGCTATTACCCGAAATATTACTTATCTTCCAGTGTTTAATTAATTACCTTTGCCTACTTGAATGTCTTAAGTTATAATTGGTAATACAAAATGTTCATGCACAATCACGTAGTAAATAAACAATATACTTGCAAATTATATCCAATCATGCATTAAACGAGAAAAGGTACACAGAATTATAGGAAAACTTCTATTTATGATTCTCCCAACGGTTACAGACTCGACCCACCATACGCACTCAGCTGTAGGGCTCCACACACTCAGCTGCGGACTACTAGGCCTCTGCGCACTTAGCTGCAGAGCCTTCTCCTACTCTAAAACCTACAGACACACTTTACACTTAGACTCAATCACTTAGACTTCTCATTCTTCTTCGTTTCCTCTATTAGTTAGTTATCTTCTACACTTAGAGCCTCGCTCTATTTATACAATCTCATGGTCTGCGAACCATGGGTAGATCTATCTAGCTGACATTACATTACAAAAACTAGGGTGGACAACCTTGTGACTCTATTATACTTTCGTGCCTCGTGCCCACAATTCATGGAGATATTTGGTCAAAACTTGGGCTTTAAGCCCCAAAACATGCCTTGGGGGGATTCCATGCCCAATAGTGGGCATAGCAAACAATCACTTTGCAGACACTATCCACTTCCTGACTATGGGAATGGCTCTGTTAACACCCAGGTTGTTCCCTATGACTCCCAAGGGAATACGGCCAGGGTAACCACTAACCAATCTTTGGACTACAGCTTCTAGCCCAGTTGTAATTAGAGAGGGCTCTCTCTGTGAGGTTTGTCACTATTTTAATGGAGTTTTTAGGCTAGTTATGAAGTGCAGTTTTGTTTGTTTTTGTGTTTGGTTGGGGGGATGTTTTCTGATAGTTTTGAAATGTTCTCTGCAGAGTAGTTAATCCATTGGGCAATGGAGTTTGTGGCGGTTGTTTCCTTGAAATCTTGGCTTGAGTGAAACTGGAATTACAGGGCCTGTATGTGTTTCATGAAACAAACTGTAAATTGTGAGGTTGAAGTGTGGATCAACTAGTGAAAAGCAATTAAGAATTGTTCACTGAGTTGGGCTGTGAGAATGGGGCCTATTACTTAGGAGCAATACATGAATTCTTGAAATAATAGGTCACTATGATGAAATAGTTTGAAAGGTAGCAATTAAGAATTACACTTTCATTACTAGAATTGAGGAAAACATTTATAATAGCTTGGATTGAGCTCAAGGTAATTTGTGTTTAAATCCTGAGACTATTCTTTTTCCTTGCTATTAAGATATGTAATATATGGAATACATGAATGAAAAAGATAGTAAACATATAACAGAGAGAAACAAGGAAACTTATTGAGCCATGAAACACGCAGGAATCCTGCAATATTCAGTCATACACCAGCAAGACATCAAGAGACACAACGCTTTAGAAATCCCATCATCCTTTGTATTATAGTCTGAAGATTTACAATAGAAGAGCTACAGAATAGATATCAAGAGATTTCTTACATCCAGAGTCCAACCCCTACTAACAAATGCGAGAGGGAATATATAGAAGTCTATTACAAAATATCTCAGGCATTGAGTCATCTGAGAGGGAAAATATCTTCTTTTACTTGTACAGGGTTTGCAGATGAGAAGTTATTACAATCTTAAATGAGTTATAAAGGCTCTTAACTCCTGTCAGAGCAATTTTGACCTTTGGGGCTCACGGAGTCGGTTGAGAGGTTTTGACATAACTGCTGAATGTCGTGTCTGTGCAGCTGTAACTTCCTGTGTCTTCTCGGCCTTGTCACCTGTGACTGCTGATGCTGCTGTTGTGGCCGAGTACCTGTGTTGAGTTGGCTCAGCCTCTGTCTTCATACCTGCTGATGTGTCTTTGTCCTGCTGTGTATGAGATTCAAAATATTTTTCAAAGGCAAAATTGCAATCACTGACTTTGGTTCAACAACAAACGTATTAACTCCTCCCATGTATCTGATGGAGGCAACTGATGTCTCAAAATTGACCCCATGGTCTCATCAGCCTCTGTATATTTATAAAAATGAGGGGGCTCATCAAATAAATGTGTAATTTCATTCCTAATAAAAAATAAATTATCTACTCTATCAAAAAGAATCTGCCCTGTTACTGGGCCTGCTTCTGATGATGTACTAGGTGCCTCTGAAATCTGTGTGGCTGCAAGATTGCTTACTCTCTTGACATATTTCTCATGGGAGAGTAATTTTCCTGATGGATCCAATGGGCTAGGGAGCCCCCTGTTCTGTAAAGCCATCAACCTGTTCTAAAATTTATTAATATCAGCTTGCATATCCCTGGTTCTTCTCTCCAGGGTCTGAATCAGGTCTCTTAGTGTCAGGACTCTTTTGATCAGGGAGATGGTCTCTATTCTGTTTCCAATCCCCATTCTTACCAGCTGGGAGCTTGTCCTGTAGTTCAGCACGTCTATCATCTGAGTGGCAATCTCAGGCATGCTGCCTAGAGATACCCTTGCCCTGTGTATTTCTTTACGTGCTCTTCCAATGAGTGCTACTTGCTCATATATAGCCTCAATATATTCCCAATGGTTTGTTATTGACTAGCCAATGTTGCCCTAGATGACCCTCTTAAGCTCTGCTGTGACTTTATCCAATGTGAGCTCTTTTTCCAGCTCAGCAATCCTCTTCTTGAGGGCCTTTACCTCCCTCTCTCTTTCTGCCACATTTTGTTTTGATTTATCATACTTTTCATTTATTTTTGCCAAATTGTCCTGGGCTTGGCTCAGCTCAGACATCTGTGACTCTAGTACCTGTATTTCTTTCCTCAGCTTCTGCATGTCCAGGCTTTCAGCCTGCTCTGTTGTTGGTGTTGGTGGTTGGTGCTGAGGTATCTGGAGCTTCTTGCTGCACTTGTTGGCTGGAAGGGGCAGTGCCTTGAGGGGTTTCCTCAAGGTTTATTGTTTCTGGAGGTGGCTGTGAGGTTTTCCCTGCCTCCTTCTGCTGCAATGCTGCTTCCAATGTGGCCTCTGACTCCTGCAGCTTTTCTTGTGTTTGAATGAGCTCCTTGTATAATGTCATTAGTAGGGAAGCTGCATCCTTTTCTTGCCTCTGCTGGGCAACCTCATCCGTTTGTGGGTGGAGAGTTGGTGGGATTTTCAATTTCTTTTTTATTGCTGCCATATCAGCATCCCTTAGCTTGAGGACTTGTTGCACAGCCTTAACATCATTGGGATCATGCCCAAACTCTATTATAATCTCCTCCAAGGCTTTGATCCTGTTATCCTTAGCTTGAGAGGAAGCAGTATTATTCAGGCTATTTTGCAGCCTGTAGTTGATCAAGGTCTTATCAGCCAAGGTGGCATAGACCATCTCACCCGTTTGTTTGTGGAGCTTAATCTGGTCCATTGGGTGGATGTCTTTTGACATGACCTCCAGATTGGTCCTGATGTAGTCTGCAGCTATTTGTGGTTGCTGCATTGTTGGTGTGAAGTGGCTCATTGTCATATTCCCCTCCTGCACATCAAATGTAGACATGAGCCTTTGTTGGTTTGTAGGAGCCATGTTCAGCAGGTGATTGTAGAGCTGAATCTTTATAGGTTCACTCCTTCTCTTGGCATCTTTGAACTGCTGTTTGATGCTTGTTCCTGCTCCCTTCTTCTGTGCTTAGGAGCTCACTTCTCCCAATGCTGCCCTGTCTTGCTCCTGT
>APFE031237860.1:4487-18346 GCA_000404065.3 Pinus taeda
ATGGGGTAGTTCCTCTCTTGATGGGATAAGTTTCTCTTTCATAGGGATGCATGAACCATCTGGAGGCGCTCAATACACGTCAAACAATCTTCTAGAATGCTCTAGAAATGACCACAAGTAACTTTTTTAAGATGAAACTCGCGCCTTTTGACCTTTACAGGAGTACGCATCCATCCCTTGACTTACAGAGCGTACAAGTACGCAGGTACAATGAGCTTGGGATGCGTACACGCAGGCAAGGTAGAGAGAACTACGTACCCAGAGATAAACATGATTTTTAATGACTTTCTCTCTTTCTTGAAGTTTGACATGGAGAGCAGAGGTATAAGGCTTGCCAAGGAGGATAGTATGACTATTGATGGAGCCATACTAACTGCAGATAGTCATGGTGACAACTTTCAGTGTAACAGTCCATCATACTGAAAGAGTAAATCAAGGGGAATTTTCAGTGTTGGGTCTACAGTTGTTTCCTAGTACAACAGGATGGAAATATCTGTGGTGCTTAGCTCGACAAAAGCAAAATACATGGTTGCAAGTCAAGCAACATGTGAGGTGATCTGGATGAGAAAGATACTTATTGGATTATTTGGTCAGATGATGGATCCAACTGTGATATAATGTCATAATCAAATTTTCATCAAACTATCCAAGAATCATGTTTTTCACGATTGATCCAAGAATATAGATATCCAGTATCACCATTTACAAGACTATGTACAGAGGTTGATAATGTTGCTTTAGTACATTCTAATAGAGGAAGAAGATGTTGAAATTTTGACAAATTCCTTGTCAAGAGGGAAGCTTGAGTTCCACTGGTGCAGGATTGGGGTGGTTGATAATACATTTCTTGCTGACAGAGAGTTGAAAAATGCAGCGAGAAATTCTGAATTTTATTTTTCCTTGATTAAATTGAGAAAAATCAAATTTCCGCATCAGCAGACAACTTGGATGCAATTAACTTATGTGACATGGATTGTGTCACCTAGTTTACTTATTAAATTCAAATTGGAGGAGCTATAGTTCAATTAATCATGTGTGATTGCTAATTTGTAGCAATCAAAGTTAGTTATCTCAAGTTGTTTTCAATTAAACTAGTTCCAACCATTAGAGGAACTAGTGGAAGGTGAGTTGTGCAATGGGAATTTAGTCAAACTCAATGATCATCTAGTTAATTGATCAATCAACCCAAAATAATTAGTGAATACAAAGAATTCAAGTTCCCCAGCTATGGTGGAAATTCCAAGGTAGTGTAAAATTAGTTGTAGACTAATCTTGAGTGTACAGGTCTTGCATGCAATCAGATGATCAACCTTGGGAATTGCATAGTCCATTTTGGAGAAATTCCTAAATAATAGGGGCATAATTTCTCAAGTATTTGTGCAAGGAAATAGAGGCTCAAGTAGAGGCTGAAATTGACTAAGTTTGGTTCAAAGCCTCTTAGTAAGCAGAGAGGTAGGTTATGCACTTTCAGGTTGTGATCAGTTGAGGAAAGTAATTTTAATACATCTCTATTCATCAGATTAATGCAAGCAGTAATTGGGGTTTTTAGCAGATCGTTTTCCCCAAGAAAAACACAATTTGCATGTGTGTGATTTCTTATTGCTTGTCTAATATTTTTGTTCTATATTATGAATTAATGTCTACTGAGTACTAGAGTTGGTTTGTGTCTTGTGAAATTGATTAAAAATTCATAAGAAATTGCAAATATACATCGTAATTTTCTACACATAGCACCCAATATCAATGTTGTCCAACTATCCCCTATGTTGGCCTTATCAAGGTTAGATAATAGTGTCGAGTACATGGAATTACCATGTACTAGTTTGTTTCATTTAAGTCTCCAAGTGGTATCTCCTTGATCATCATGATAGATCCTTTGCGCATGCAAAGATTAAATTCCCATGACCAAAGTTTCAAATCGCTACCAACTTTGATGGCTCTTTGAGCTAAGTTAATTGACATTGGGTCATGGCACAGGGGAGAATCCCTTGTCATATTCGTTAATTTCAATGGTTCCAATTTCCATCTCCACCCCCAAGTTAGCCAATCCATATACATATCCATTTAACTGCCTTAGAACATGAGAGAGAGAAATTTCTTCAAAATTTTCCAACTAGAGTGCAATTATTCTCACCATAGGAGGGTATGTAGAATCGTTAGATAAAAGAGACTTGGTGATCATTCTAACAACAATCATTCAATCCCTAAGAATTTTGAGCTTTCTTATGCCCCAAGCATATCTTATCTCTTCATATTCTTTGGGGCAGAATATCACCCTTCCCACTCTGTCGCCCCTAGATTCCCTTTCCAAGCCTAAAACTCTTCCTTTTTCTAGCCTTAAACATTGAATCTTAATTGCATTTGGATGACCTCTAAAGATACCAACATGATCTGGAGTTGTAGAAATGTTTATCCAACTCCTCTCTAGAAATGATAATTTACCAATCTCAAAAGCCTTGATACTTGATATATGAATGAACAACTGAGGGAGCTTCATCTTCAAATATGGATTTATTTATTTCTAACCAGATTGTCCAACATAAGAAATTTTACAGAGCTCTCCTTGCATGAATGGTGGTAGGAGATTGAATCTTGTCTTATGGGAAAGTGTTGGACCAATTTTCAAACATTTCCTGCCAACTTAAAGGGATGAAGGATATGTAATGAAAATTTTCAAAGGCCATTCTCCATATAGACAATGAGAAAGAAAATTCAAGAAATAAATGTTTTATTGATTTCTCTTCACACTTACATAATACACATCGTGAAGGACCATGAATATTTTTGTTCCTTGGGTTTTTAGGTGCACATATTTTCCCATGTATCGACATCCAAGAAAGAAATTAACCTTTATAATAACATCTATATTCCATATTTATTTCCAAATCTTTCTCAACAAAATCCTATATCCTTCCTTAATTGAGTTATGTGTTGTTTTACGTAGTCTCCAAATATGGTGATACATAGAACCTTATTATATTGGTGCTAAAAGTTTCAAAAGGGGTACAATTTAATTCCACTTACATTGTAAATGCCGGGGGAGACCATGACATTCCCATCTCTACCACATTCCCAAATCATTGCAAATGGGTGTATCTTTTAGTCTCATGATCCCATTTTCTTTCATCCAATCAAAGAGGGTCTGAAGCTCATTTAGATTGCTTCTTATTCTATCCAGAAGGAATTTATCTTTCCACAAGTTGATTCTCACTTCATTACCTGCGTGCCAACCAAAGTTTTCAATGATTAAAAGGGTTGTTGCCTTACATAATTTCCAATTTTTTTAGCCATTTCTTGACCACTGTGCTTTTTTTACTTTTATTAGTCAAGGCTTGTGGAAATAATTTTTCAAAAAATCCTCTTTCCACCACTCCTTGGTGTCAGAAATCAATTTCCAAATGATTTTAGCTCCTAAAGCTAGATTCATCATCACTAGATCTTTGATTTCCAATCCCCCATAGTATTTAGGGAGGTGGACTATGTTCCAATTAACCAAATGAAACTTTTTTTCATTGTTTCTCCCACCCCCCTTCCATAAGATTTTTCTGATCATAATACTAATTTGTTTTTTAATACTCTTTGGAGCTGAAAGCCGAGATCACATATAAATCGAAAGAGTAGATAAGACATACTTGATTCATTAGAGGAAATTTCAACCTAAAAGGGGCCATGAAATTTTCGCGTAATTTCCATGTTATAATACGTAAACCAATCAAAATCCTTTAAATTTGAAAAGAAGTACATGTCCCAAGTAGTTTAAAATTGTTTAATTCAGGTATCCACAAAATATTGTATTATTAATTTGGGTATCATTGAAATATTTTATTATTAATTTCAGTATTCGTGAAATATTTTATTAATGTTATTTACCTACCTTAGGTCCATATGACTTAGTATATTAAAAAAATTATTAATGTAATGTACATCTTGATATTAGTGAAAAAATATAAATAAAAAAAGTTGGGCCCATTTGACATTAATAACTATGCTCCAAAAACACACAAAAAAAGAATAGTTAATTATAAAATATATATAGGCAGTAAAATATAAAATATAAAATAGTTAAGAATAAACTATAATTATAGTTAAATAGTTTAAAGCCATATTACTGGATCTTAACAAAAAATATAAAAATATAAGTCAAATATAAAATAGTTAATTAGCTAAAAAAGTAGTTAAAAATGTATTCCAAGAAGGAAAGATTATCGGATTTCAGCCAAAAAAATATATTACGGGTGGAATTGCAGCTTTAGTAGACAATTTTGTTTAAAAAAAACAGAAAAAAATAGTTAAATATAATATATTTAGGTAGTTAAATATAAAATATAAATATAGACATTTAAGTTTAAAATTAAATAATATATATAGACAAATTATTTTAATAAAAGTGCCATATATTGAGGGATTTTGATAAAATTAAAAATTAGAGATAATATATTTTTTTTTTATTAAATCTTGTGCTAATAAATATTGTGCAATATAGATCAAAGTAAAGTAATATTAAAAAATTGTCTACATGATTTTTTAATTAATTTCTTGATTTTTCCTTAGGAGGCCACTTTCAAGATGAAATTTCTTCTAATTTGAATATTGTTTTTCCTGCTAAGTTCAACCAAATGACACCCCAACCTCCTATTTTCTTTTTGATTTTGTGTATTATTTCCTCCCAGTATTCCTTGAAAGGCATACCTAATGAAATTCACACTCCCAGATATTTGAAAGATTTCCACCCAATCTGAACTTGGAAGTCCAAAGTTGAAGCTATCTCCTGTAGTACTACCTCAAAGCAATTCCAGCCATATAATTGACTCTTTATTTTATTTACTAATCCCCCTGAGAGGTCTAAATAGGCATCTACTATCTTTTTTAAAAAAATTACAATTATTTTTTAAGCTACTCCCAAGAGAATAATGTCATCTGCGAATTGGGTGTGATTGGCATCTTTGACATTTGTAGCAATGGAGAGCCTTGGCAATGTTCCATTTTCTCTAGCTTTTTCAATATTTTTTCCTAAGCTCTCTTCCAGTAATATGTACAATAGATGAGAGAGCACACAACCTTTACAAAGTCTTCTAGACTCTTTAAAAAAGGGAGTTGGTCTACCATTGACCAAAGGAGCAATCCAAGGGGATCCAATATAAGAAATTATACATAGAATAAATTCTTTGTGGAAATGAAGCTTCTCCATAATAAGAAAGAGAAAAGAGTGACTTAGTCAATCAAAACCATTTGCCATGTCTAGTTTTATTACGAATCCTTATTCACCCCTTTCTTTGGTCGAGTGGATCACCTCCTATACTAGAATAATATTATCCAATATATAGTTGTGCTATAGAAATACACCTCGATATTTAGAGATCAACCTCGACATCACTTTCTTTAGTCGACATGCAATTATTTTTGTTAAAATCTTGTAGGAGGCATTGCATAATGAAATGGGATGAAATCTGTTAATGGTTTTAGCATTGGGATCTTCGGGGATCATGGCCAAAAATGCTGAGATAGTTCCCCCAACATTATTTCCCTTAGTTTTGGTCGAATTGAGCATTTTAGTCAGATATTTTTTGATCATGGACTAAAGGGCTCAATAGAAACTGAAATGGAATCCATTAGGCCCTAGAGCTTTGTCAGGATCCATAAACCAAATTGCATCAAACACTTCCTATTCTACAACTTCTTTCAATAGACGTCGATTCTCTTCTTCCGAAATCTCTGGAAGAAATGAGGACGCAAATTCTTTAGCCTTACTAAGATTTAAGCCTCACTCTAATGAATGCAAAGACTGAAAGTGTTTTTAAGCTTCAACTTTTATCTTTGGGAATGTTGTGATTATTGACTTACCTTTTGGTATGATCCCCTCACCCTATTCTTAATTCCCTTGCTTTAGTATGCTTGTGAAAGAACAATGTGTTTTGATATTTTGCCTTTAGCCATATACTCCTAGACTTTAGTCTCTAAAACTCTTCCTCCTTCTTATTTTCCTAGTACATTTTCTTATTTAAGCTCTTCTCCCTCTCTAGATGCTAGTATTCCACTTCACTATTTTCCATAATAGGTATATTCTATTTTAGATCCTTAAGTAGATCTTCCCCTATTTTTCTTGACAAGACATATGTTTCTTTTGCCTAGGATTTGAGCCCTTGTTTCACCTACTTTATCTTTGACTCCCAAACAAAGGTCGAGGATATTTGAATAACAGTGCTCTATGGATGTGATATTATATCCATGACACCCTCCTCTTTCAACCATCCAAGATTAAATCTGAAGGGGATAGGTCCCAGATCCTCCTTTAATTCCATTACCAACAAGATTAGATGATGGTCCAACTCACACAAAGCCAAAATGGAGTGAATGGGATCCAAACCTTTGAGAATCCATGATTTGTAAGTTAAAAATATGTCAAGTTGAGTTGTTATATGGCTAGAACCACTTCTCCTATTCGACCAAGTAAACTTTCATTTCTCTGGCTTTACATATATCATATCCCATTATGTTATGAAGTCTTGCATTTTTTCTCTAAGTAGGTCTCGAACTATATTTCCACCCTTTTTTCTGAATACAAATAAGGTATTAATGTCCCCTCCAATAATGGAGCTCTGGTTCCATTGAATGTTCTTTAACATAATGAATTTGTCCTAAAATTATAGTTTTTCCCCATATGCGGAAGGGTAATAGACATTCACCACCTTGATCCTTTCATTAGTTTCCTTCCTTTCCAAAATAACGATAATCCATTTCAGATTTTTTGCAAAATCAATTAAAGAAAATTGAAATTTATTCCAAAAAATGCCCAAACATATGGAGGCTCCTTGAGAGCTCTACTTGACTCCATCGCCATATTTCTAAAAATGTTTAGTCACATCCATTAATTCTTCCTCTTCCAACTTAGTCTCATAGAGAAAAAGAATGGAAGGCTTCTTCATCTTGATTAAATCCTTAACTAAGAGGGTTTTAGAGGGACCTTCCAAACCCTTTATGTTCCATGAGATTAATTGCATCATTTCTTACAAGGCAAATGAGCTTTGGAACCTACTTTTGTTGTCTCTACTGTATTTTTTCTAGAAGACTAACAAATCATAGATTTGCATTTGATTTCAAATATTTTTGTTATGCTAAGATTTGTTTTCCCTAATATCCTTTTTGGAGTATATTCCCTTTTTCGTAGTAGTGCTCCCAATATCTTGACTTTCTTGCTTCATCAAAACCTTTTATCGTTAGATTCATGTTTCTCATCATTATTTTCCTAGGTCCTTCATGTGTATCTCTAGCACCTTTATGAGGGGACATAGGTTGAGCCAACTAACAAATGACATGGCCACCTTCGACTAGAAGGGGATTCAAGATTGATGAGGAAATTATTTCTCCTAGATTGACCTCCTTCAAAGATTCATTTATTTCCCCTTCGTCGAAAAGAATGTCCTCATTATTTCCTATTGCATGCAATGGTTAGGCATCTTTAACCAACTCATCTAGTTGATTTTCTTTAGGGGTCTACGAAACCCAAAGGGATTTGTGGAATAGGATGGGGTGTTGTTACTATGATTTTCATTCTCGCTAGTTGCCAAATTTCTCTTATTTCCTCCTTTTCTCTAGGTATATCACTACTCCATTAGAGTAACTGCAGGGGTCTCACTTCTGTTTGCTTGGGTGTTCTTGCAATCACGAGCGAAATTCCCATATTCATGGAAAACCCAACACTTGAAGGGAATCTTCTCATAATCCAAAATTTGACAGTGTTTCTAGCCTCCCATCATGAGGAAAATATCATATGAATCGCCTTCTCCAAATCTAACTCAACGCATACTTTTACACATGCAAACTGACCTCCCTTAGGCTTGAACCTTTTTATGTATTTACCTACTCCATTTTCAAATAGCACAGATACAATCATCACTCCAATAGGAGATGGGGAGCCAAGGAATATTTAATCACATTGGAACAACATTAGGGATGTCTTTTTCTACATCAAAGTCTAATGAACATATTATTAGATACAACCCCCTGTTTCCAAACAAGTAGGGGCCATTTTTGAAAATAACCTCTTTATCTTCCTTGAGCTTGAAGAGAAAGGAAAAGAGGCCATTTTCAACAACATAGAATTCAAGGTTTCCTTTCATCTTATTTTTCTATTTTTTCTGAGTCTAAGTCTCCATGTATTTGGGGAGAGGCCACATCCCTATGAATTTTCCAACCAAATCTCTATCTATAAAAGGAAACATAGAGCGACAAAAGATAGAAGGCATTGCTACACACCAAATTACCTCCACTCTTTTCATGAACTTGGAAGGATTTTCCTTGGATCTTTGCTTCATTGGAAAGGATGCGATCAAATCTTGCAAGGCTTATGCATTGTCGGGCGCAGGGGGAGGAACCCCCTCCGGGACGGCCATGGAAATTTTGTAAAAGGTGGGTGGCTAAGGTTTCATAGGTAGGGTTGAAAGATTCAAAGTTAATATGTATCTAATATGGTCTAAAATAAATTTATAATTTAGTTAATTTTATGATTTTTAAAAATCTTGGTAATGGGGAAATTATGAGGTGAGTTTTTTTATGCATATGAACATTTTCCAACAATTTTTATGGAATTAAATTTTGTATCGAGTTTGATATTTATTATTGAAATTAAACATACTAACATTCTCTCCTTTTAGATGTTCTTGTCGTCAATTCGACTATGCTCTCATCTACCAAATTTATAATAAAAATACTCCAATACATACTTTCATACTCATTCTCACTATCACACCCAATTTACAATGGAAATGTGTCACTTATCTCACGATATCCAAAATTTTATCATTTTAAAAACTAATTATTTAAACTTTTCAAATTAGTTCCTTTAGACTTTATTCATGATCCATACTAAAACAACATCATTTAAAATTATCCCTGTACTTAACCATCTTTAAGTTGTCATCCCTCCATTGTTTTCGTTTCCCCACCCCAAGACCTATCTATTAAATCAAATTTAAATTGTTTTTAATCACAAAGATTTTTTTCTTTCGAATCTACAAAGCTTTCAAACATTATTACAAACTTGCCAAAAACTCACACAAAAAATTTACCAAATTCCTTGTTATTATAGCAAACCATACATGCAATAAAATAATAAATTTCTCCTTTGAAAATATTTAGTGCAAAATTAAAATTCATATATTTATTAATTGGAAAAAATCACCTATTTCCCATTGTGATTCCTACCATATTAAATAAATATGGTAAATAAAAATTTAACATAATTAAATTCTAAAAAAATTATATAAATAAATAAAACACTTATAAAAATGGACACCAAGATATTTCACCAAAATAATATTTATATTTATTTTTAAACTTCATTACATTAAAATAATTCAAAAAATAATAATTTACAAAGATTGATATTCATAATATTCCACAGAAATTCATACTCTACATTATAATAATAATAATTAAAAAAAAAAAAAAAAAAAAAAAAAAAAATTATATTTATGAAGTTGAATTAAATCTATTAAAAATAATATATAGAACAAAAAAACATAATCATCCATCTGTTAGGCATATCCGATTTAGTGTATTAAATAAAATAAAATAAAATTTTAAAAAGAAAGATAAAATATTTCTTAAAAATTATAAACATTTAGGATATTCAATCAAAATCCAAAATTTATACTTTTTCCCAAAAAAATTGATTTACATGAAGATATTCCACCAAAATCCATCATTCAAAATTTAAACTATTGATATTAGACGCTTGAAGATTCTTATTTATGAGAACATAATGTATCCTGTAGATAACCATTAACACCTTCCCATGTGCCAGACGAATCACTTATCCTATACTCAAATCCATTTTACTTCCTCTTTGACCATTTACTCCATAACTTTAATCGCAATTCTCAGACCCTCCCCTTTAATCAGGTAATCAAATGCCTCCTTTGTTTACTTAGTCACTTTAATCACAATTATTAGGCCCTCTCCTTTAATCATGTAATAAAATGCATTGTTGATAACTGCAAAAAATATGTGACGGATTAATACATTTATCCAATTCAAACACCGGTAAAGAAATAAGGAATGATCAATTAAGAACTTAATTACTTCCAAACACTTGTAAAGAAATAAGGAATGATCAATTAAGAACTTAATTACTTCCAAACCAATTCAAGCTTATGCAAAAGTCAAACAAGGATCTATTAAAAACATAAATTACATCTGGAAGGTAGAGAATGGTATTGTTATACACACTCACAAACCAATAAATATCTATTTATTAAAGGATCTATTAAAAACATAAATTACATTTGGAGGCAAATACTAGTGTCATCATGTGCATTGACAAACTAAAAAATATTTATTTATTATCAATGTTTGTGGAGGAATTTATAGCAAGGAAATCTAAGAAAACAAATGAATGCATCATTGAATAATAATTGAAGTCTTATCTATTTCAAGTACAACTCTATAAGACTTGGAAAATCTAAACAAGGATTATAATTTCCAAACAAGGTTCCTTTCAATGTCCTCTCATTCATAAAATTCATAGGATTCATTGCAAACGCTGCGTCTGGATAAGGAAAACCTGCCAAAACAAATACACCCCAACACTGTAAATAAAAAATTATGATATCAAATTCCCTTTTACTAATCAACATATTCATTAGAAGTGTTTACTTAGAAAGGAAGAAATCCACTTGTAATTATTTTTTGAATCACTAATATCTTTAAATGAAAAGTAGCTAAGAGAAATTACATCATGGAAGACATCAAAGGCTTGAATATTTGCCTTAATGTTTCCTGTGCATTCAATATTGTGTCAACTCCTTCGTCAGTTCTTTCTGCAATTACTTACAAAAAAACTTGATAACCATAAGTTCTTATTTTATTGGTAGTATACATCAACTCAATAACCTGCCACAATTTTAGATAATTGGAACACAATGTCTTTGGAAAAAAGAAAAACTAATTGGAAATCTATGCCTTTAAATAGGCTACATTAGAGAATAATACCATTGGAAAAACTATGGGTTGTCAAAATATGGAACACAAAAATCACTAATGGTAAATTGATTATTTTACTCTTATTTTGTTTTAAATTATTTAATTTATTATTATTTTTTATTTTTTTAAATTTTTTTTATGCAATTTGATTGAGTTAAAATGTTTAGATAACATAACATAACAATAACATAACAGGAGAAGACATTACAACACCTCTTCCATACTGGGCTTTGAGCAACATTCAATGAAATTACCAAGGAAAATTTGTTATGAACTTTGTATGGGTTTTTTGATGAAAAATTATTGCTTGATAAAAAAAAAAGTTATTTTATGCAAATTTTTCTTTAAAATTGAGGATAAATCATCTTTATGAGTCCATGAATCTTAGTGACATTATTGTGTAGATCCATGCAAGTTAAATGGCCTATGTGGCCTCTTGATCAAGTTTTTAACATAATAGAAGCTCTAATCACTAGATTGGGTTTTAAACTTCAATCAAGGTCTTAAAACCTTAATTGAGGTAAAAACCTCCACCAAAAACAATAGTATATTTCAAAAATAGATTGGGTTTTAAACTTCAATCAAGGTCTTAAAACCTTAATTGAGGTAAAAACCTCCGCCAAAAACAATTGTATATTTCAAAAATAACTTGATTAAGGGCATTAAAATACCTTTATCAAAGACTTGATTTCAATATTATTGATACCATAATGATGATTCTCATCATATTTATTTTAGAAATTGATTATAAGAAAAAATATAAATGATATATAAATCATTTTTAAACAATATAAATGATATGTAAATATATTTTTAAAAATTACATACCATGCTTATATTAAATATAATTTATAATATTGCAATGTGCAAATAAAAATATTGATCACTATGCTAGAGCTAGGAAGAGTGGAGTTTTCCCATGGAATTAGGGTTTTGACCGCTGGAAGTGATAATGGTGTTGTGCCATCTCCAACCTATGGTTGTACATTCGAGTAGGGAAGTCTATGACCGATGTTGATTAAGGAAGAAAAGTACTATATCATCCAAGATCAATCCGTTGTCAACAAATTTGGGTATATGTGGGAGACGTCTGGCCACACTCTTCCTCACTATCTGAGCTTTCTTCATCTCCCACGGATGGAAAATCAATAAGATTTGATGGTAGAATATGCATCACTGAGGTGCTTCCTGATGATTGTATGTGGGAAATATTAATGAAGCAACAGGAAGTGAACCAGAAGACCAACTATAGCCTTGTTTGCATGCATTGGTTTTTCTTGTAAAGCATCGAGTGGTGGTGCCTTTCCGTGCAGGCGAAGTCTCTCACATTGAAACATTTACTCACTAGGTTTTCTTTGTGGCCTTGACCCATACTTCTCTCAAATGATTCCTAGGTCCTTTTACCTGGGTTTTCGACCTTGCTTGATTACCCCACTTCGATGTGGATGAAAGACAAACAAGGTTGGGAAAGGATCAAATTCAATTTTTTATTAAAAATACTAATGGGAGTTGGATCTGGTGGAAACTTTGAAACGACACATTAAGAACACTCTGTACATCTCTGTAATTCATAAATGCTTGTTATTCGAAGGGAAGTTTCTTCAAGGCTACTCCCATATCAATGATAATAGAATCACACAAAATTATACCATTATTTTGAATCTAATGCTGAGTGGTGGATTTAGAGGTTACCTAGGATCTAAAAACCTAGGTAGATATGTCTCCTACAAGGAAAAAACTTAAGGGAGGGGATCTAATCCTCTGGATCTACCTCACATCATCCCTAGACTTTATATTGTAGAACATATGAAAAAAGTGCCGAACATGCAAGTTAATTTACTAGAGGTAACCCACCTTTTTTCTATTCTCGAAGCTAGGGCGGCTATATGAAGGCTCAATGGTTTTTGGCCTAGATATGAGGCTTTACATCAATGGTTATTCATAACCTGGACCTAAAAATGTAATATCTTCTTATGTTCCAAGGGTTTAATTATAGCGTGATTGGATACCCACTACGATTTGGAGAAAGTACTAAATGAGGGGCCATAGTTTTGTGGAAGAGATAGGTTATTCATCACACCTTGGTTCCCAGATTTTGATGCCACAAATATGGTATTCTCAACAATGTCAGTATGGGTGAGACTACCAAACCTCCCCTTCTTTTCTGGCACCAAACGTTCCTAGAGGGAATTGGGAACACCCTGCAAACATTTAAAAAGATGGACCTCTAAAGAACGTGCCATAATATGTATCGAAATGGAACTTAGTAAAAGTCTCCAAGATTGCATTCAGCTAAAATATGGAAGCATTTAGTGGACCCAATTGTTAGATTATGAAAATGAAACATTCATAGGTATTATTTTCTACCAAAGTAGACACTTACATAACACATGCCCACAAGAAAAAAAAATACCCAAAAAGCAAAAGGGACAGGACAGAAAAACGAAAAGATGGGAACCTTTAGATCCCTACCTCTCTAGAGAGGAAGAAGAAGAAACCAAAGAGATCCCCACAAATCAAGCAGAAAGGGGTGCTTTCGATCATAAAGGCAAAGTGACCCACATGTAGAAGGGTACCGAATCAAAAGAGTTCCAAGTACCTGAGAATGTAATAAAAACATGACAAGAGGTATAAAGAGAGCTCATGTTTATGAGAGCTTAGGAGCATATAAAGAAGTGCGACCATAGACATCAGAAAATGAATTGGCAATGGTCCTAACCAACCCCAATTTAGGAGGTTGGTAGAAAGTACAAAAAAAAAAGAAAGGCAAAAAAGAGAAATTGAGCGATTATTATCACACTTAACTTCAAAATTGTTATGTAGTGTTTTATATTTTCTTTTATTGCTCATAATTTGGAAACCTTATCTTAGTGAATACT
>APFE031237860.1:20352-37776 GCA_000404065.3 Pinus taeda
ATTAAAGAAATTGAGCATATGTTTTAAATCATTGTATTTAATGTTGTTTACGATTGTAAAAAAACAATGTAGTTTATACGAGAAAAAAAACAAATATTATGATGTTGTACAACCATTTTTAAATGGTTTTGTATTATCCCAATGCGTTAAAGATTTTATATAAATATAAATATAAATATAAATATAAAGTGAAGTTGAAGTTGAAGTTATCTGGTTTAATATATTTTAAATTTAATATTATATTAATTTGAATAAAATAGTAATGATTTATTTTCTAAAGAATATTTTAAAATTTAATAATTATTTATTTTATTTTAATGTGTAATAATTAATTTGTAATATATATTTATAGATAATTTTTTAAGGTAAATTATTATTTTTGTAAATTAGAGTTTTATGTTGAAAATAAAATATTAAATTCTATTCTAGCTTGTTATTAGGGAAACTAGACTATATACAAAATTTTAGTTTCCATAATGGCCATACAAAGAATTTATTGAATTTAAGTCAAAATATAAAAATAATAGTCTAGGAGAATTGACTTCCAATGCCATTTTTAGACAAAATACTTGAGAATATAAGTCTAAAGAGTGAAAAGAAAGCTAACAAAAAAACCATTTAGTATTTATTAGAATCTGAAACTTCAACAAGGGTGGGATCCTTGTTGCCTTCTAGAGAGTAACATGGAGTAGGGGATAGGCTAAGGTGAGTTTCAATTTTGTTGAGTGTGTAGTCCATGGAACATATGTGCATCTGTATTCCACTCAACTAAAGGAGAATATCTTCTCTGGTATCATTCCTATCGATCAACACTCTTCCCAACATCATTTTTAAGTGATAATAGATGTCAACCATGTGCATGTAGTCGTTGAAATTACCCATAGGATTTCTTGTGTGCAGAACCCAATCCGCTAGCTCTGCAAGCATCATAGGATATGTCAAGCACAAATATTCATTCGCGATGTCTTATTCTACATGAATAATCTCTTCTTGAATATGTGGCAAAGTATGATCCTTGAGATGAGTAACATAGCTCTTTTCCCTTTTCTAGGCGTGAAAGCCTCCAATCTCCCAATAATGAGTTGAGCCAACATCTAACTCTAGTATGTTGATAAGGTATTCTATGCTTATGCTAGAGAGGAGAATCTAGACCAGGGAAGGGGGGAAGCATGAAACTAGTAACAATAGAGAGGGGGGGATTGGAAGGGAAGTGCATGAAAGAGGGAGAAGTTTGAAGATAGCGAAGGAAGAAAAAAAGAACAAAATATGCAAAAAAGATCTAGAGGAAGCAACGAAAGTAGGAAGAGGTCCAAGAGGAAACTTAGAGAAAACAGGGAGAAAGAGAATGGAGGAAGCTTGACAACTTTGAGGAACCTTGTAATTCAATACAAAACCAATTGACAGATCATAAACTCCACCAGGGAAGATGAAGGAAGACTCAATGGGAGACTAGAAATAACTTAAATCGTAAAATTTGCTTGTAGAAATACCTGGAGCCACACCAATGATTCTAGGAAAATCTCTGCCGTGATGGATGATAAAAGATGAAATGACTTCATGTGCATAACACAATCAATGTATCTCATACACAGGGTGGTGTCTTTGAGTGTAATGGGAGCACTTTTCCTCCATGTTTGGCCAATATGCTCCATGAAGCCTCAATAAAATGTGGCATTCAATGAGCATGGATGGTTGGACTAAATCCACCCAAATCACTGAGTATGTTGAGTGTTCGAATAGTAAATGAGAGCAAATCCACTGTATTGTTTTCATAAGAGTGGAATCAAGGTGCATGCAAATTGACGTTGATGGGATATGCATGTTAAACATCAAGGCAGGAACAATTGTCATGTCCACACTCAGTATTAATTAGTGAGACTATAGAAATGCCTTCCTTAACTCGTCTCTTGCAAATATCCCTATTTAAAGATAAATATTTAACATTATTAAATTTAATAATTAAATATTTAATATTAACATTTTCCAATTATTATTTCATATTTTTAAAATATTTTTTTCACCTTTTAATAAAATTATGATTTTATTCAATTTCTAGATCTTGTTTTTTATTTTAAAAATTTAATATTAAATTTTACATTTAGTTCTAATTTCAAACCATCGAAAAATACTTTTTTAAATTATGATTTTACAATTTCTAAATCTTATTTTCTTATTTTAAAATTTCATATTAAAATTTTACATTTAGATTCTAATTCCCACTCATTGAAAAATACTTAATAACCATTTTTCAAATGTACATTACTTCTTCTAAGTTTGTGTCATGTGAAAAACTTCTTATCCAACCGATAGTGTTCCACATAATTAATCACTAGCTATCTTTAAAAATACTTAATAACCATTTTTCACATGTACATCACTTCTAAATTTGTGCCATGCTAAAAAATTCTTATCCAACTCAGCTAGTGTTCCACATAGTGAATCACTAGCTATCTATATTGCACACCTTTGGATGGATATAGGGCTGCTACACTAGTGTGTAATTTTCTTCAAAGCACATCCACTTATGCTTTATATGTAGAGTTGTATAATGTATCATTATTAGTGTTTAATCTATTTTCAAATTTAAATTGGTTGGATTTAAAAGATATTTAAATATGTTTTATATTTAAAAGTTCATTATGGTTAATACCAAATTTATTTTCAAAATAAAAATTATATATGTTACTGTTTAATTTTGTTTTTGAAATTGCATCACTATGATATGTTTAATCAATATTTAAGAATATAATATAGTGTTCATGCTCATCCATGTTATATATAAATTTAAAATTTATAAAATGTTTTACAAAATTAAAATTGATTGGGTAAAGCTTATATTTATTTGTAAGTTTTGGAATAATAGTGGACGGCTTAAAGTTCGCATTTTCCTCCAGATGATAGCATGGGCTCTGCACTAATTTGAGATCATTTGTAAAGAAAAGGTTTCAAGGGTATTTTACGATGTTCATTATGTTTTAAGGAAGAAGAGACAACAAATCACTTATTCATCTCTTGCATTTATCTTAACAATTGTGGCAACTTGTTTAAAACTTATTTCATCGCAAATTTCAAAATCCAATGGATCTTAAAAGATGGATGGTGGAATGGTATCAGGTGAAGTTTAGACATCCATGGTATTAAAAGCATGGAAATTAATTCTTGGATTCTATGTCTGGAATCTGTGGAAAGAGAGGAACTAGAGGGTCTTCAAAGGAAAACATAGACCTTTTAATATGGTGATGGTGATAATCTGCAACCATATTCAAGAAACTTTGAGATCATTTCCGCCAGATCTGATAGATAGAAAGTTGAATGAAGAAGAAATGGCTATCCCTAAAAAACTGAACTTGGAAACATATAAGGTTATTTCTTGTCCTAAAATGCACACAGGGCTGAGCAGAGAGAGTTTCTTTCAACCCCCTCCACAATCCTTTGTATCATTAAGTTTTGATGGTGCCTCAAGAGGTAATCTAGGTGCAGTATGAATAAAAGGGTTACTCCAAGATCAAAATTCCAATCCTCTTCATATCTTCGCTTTCTCTTGTGGAGAAACTACTAACAATCTGGCAGAATTCTAGGCACTACCAAAAGGTCTTCAAATTACACAAAGAAAATGGATACAGTTGTTACAAGTCCATGGGGATTATCAAATAGCAATTAACATGGTGTGGAAACTATTATTAGGTCAACCTCTAGAGAAACTCATCTGTATTTGGCACCTTCAGGAAGCTGCGCATAACATTAGGGATTTTTTGGTAACTTTCGATTATGTTATCCCTATGCATACTAATAGGGAAGGTAATAGGGTTGAAAATTACTTAGCTAAATGGGGGAGTGGTGGAAGAGATGTCACAGTGGACGAAGAGTGGAAGGACGGGATACAACACAATGCTATCTCAGAGTTGAATTAGTGGGTGGAACAAGAAAAAAACAAGCATAGGTGATGATCCATGATGGGGATGTTTTGCCAATTGCAGGTCATCGAATTTGTGTTTTCCGACAAACAGGTGATCCTATCGCTCATGATTGACATGCAAATAGTTCATTTGGCCAAGTTGGAGGTAGGATTTGGTGGTCGTTCTCTGGCCTCCACTTGGTAGGTATCACATCACGCATGGCCACATATTAGTTTATGTAGGGCCTCCATATGGTAGAGGCATTTTCACATTAAATTCAAGAGGATGAGGGATGAGGAATGTACATTTGGGAGGGTTACTGAAAAATGAACTGGTTATTCAAAGGATGTAAGGTTGTGAACTCATATGTGGGAATGGATATGGTAGGGTATCACCTTGACAAGTGATGAAGGCCCATTTATGACCTCACCATCCAGTAAATTCTTGGGATGATAGGTTTGTGGGAGAACTATCATACTTGGCGCTTGGTGGGAGTATTGATTCAACTTGGGCTAGCTTCTGATAAATTTCACATTTCACTAGTTGTGGTATATACCAATTCATCTCATGAAGAAGGGTGGCAAACTCAAACTCTTCAGGAGACTTTAAGGTAGCGAACCTCTCTTGTCTTACGTATAGGACTCACTCTCATTCCTTGCCTTCCTCTCAGCATTACTCACTTAGCTGATATTGTTTGTCTTCAAAGAGGTATTTCAATTATGGTTTCTAGTCCTTCCCTAGATTCTTTAGGTCAGCCTAAATCCTTTTGGTAGTATCTGTCATATGTTATTCAAGTTCTACATCAAGTTTCGTATCACTATTATTTACTGATTTTGATGTCGTTCGTCCTGCAATGTCGTTGTTCAGGCTATCTGAAGTCTTTCAGTAGGCCCTTGTTCTATTGTACTCTCCTAAGGTGTCTCGTGATCAGGGGTAACATGTTTGTTGGAATATAATCCTAAAATCTACATTTATTTTTTAGCCTAAGTATCCCTGACTAAGCCACATGCACTAAAAATCATGTTCACACTTGGTTTTTGGTAAACTAGCTCAATGGACGAACTTTCCTTATTTTTTGCCTTTAAAGGCTTAATATTATGGAAATATTGGTCCAACCACTTTCCTAAACCATTTAGACATCTAAGTGCATGTTGACACCTAACCACACCTCATCCACTTGAGTTATTTGAGGATTGGTGCCCCACATGAAGATTCCCCCTTAAATCAAGGGATTTGGTCCCCCAGGCCATTTTAGCATGCTTTAAAGATGCCTTCCTTGGGAAATCTGCCCCTCCTCATGATTTCCTTGTGGCTGATAGTTGGCATAGGTTGTCTTGAGTCATTGTTGTTGTTTTAGGCTTCCCTTTAGCTTTTCTTAGCCTTTTCTAGTTTTTTACTAGTTTTCTAAATTTGGAAATTTCTATATAACTACCTCCCTTTGGGATTAGAGGTTTGGTTGGTCATGTATTACTATTGTTCATTAATTTAATACATTTATTTTATGGATAAAATTCTCTCTCTCCTCTCTTGAATATCAGTGAATTACTTGTGTTTAATTTAACTAGAATTCTAGATCTATCGGAGTTTCTGCAGGAATTCTACATGGTATCAGAGCTAGTTCAAAACTAGTGGATTGTACATGGTTTTATTTGCAGGTATAGATCACCAGGAGGCGCAAAAAGTAACAATGGATCATCTCTCTCAGCCCAAAAAACTCGTTCTAAATCCTTTCAATTACTTCGAATGGAAGACAGAGATTACTCTGCTCCTCCGAAGTAAAGGACTTTATAAGGTAACAATGGGAATGGAGACTGAACCAACTTCTACAGTGGAGAAGATCAAGTATTTCAATAATTAGATTAAGAAATTGGGCTGATATTCCTATTAATTTCCAGATCACTCCTCTTTCATGTCACCGAAGCCACCACTCCCGATGCAGTCTAGACCACATTGGAAGGACTATTCGGCAAGCAGGATGAAATGAGAGTGTATCAACTGGAGAATGAAATCATATCCCTCAATCCAACTCATTTCAGCAACCTGCAAGAATACTTCACCAATTTCAAATCCCTCCTCATTGAATTGGACGCATGTTGAGTCAAGAAAGAGGAAGATCAACTCATCCTTACGATTCTCTTGAAATTAGGCCCTAAATATTTCGTATTTGTATCCTCTTTTCAAGCATATAAATTGACTCAGGAAAAATGGAAAATTCCTCCATTGAATGACTTCATTGCAGCAATGACTCAAGAGAAATCTAAATTAGTCCAAATGGGTGCCATCAAGCATTCAAAGAACCAAGCACTTGTGGCTACTGATGCTCCAAAGAGCAGTGGAAGAGAGAAGCAAAAAGGGAAGGGTAAATATAATGAACCGAAGAAGGAAAGACCCGTACAATATTCAAAGAGCTCTTCTTCGCCTAAGGGTAAGAATAATAAGGAAAGAACACTTTGCAGCTTCTGTTCCAAAGGTTTTTATCCCGAAGAAAATTGCATGAGGAAAACAATCGATGAGATGGCTAAGCAATTACAATATCACAATCTCATTGTGCCTGAGAATGCAAAGAAGAACGATGATAAGATGGGAGAGGGAGAGCACGATATGGTCATGCTTTAATGGTTGTCACATCCACTCCATTAGCTTGGATCCTTGATTTAGGTGCATCAAACCATATGGTTGCATCAAAAGATGAATTTTCCTCCATCAAAGAAAGCACCAGATCCCCAATTTACTTGGGAGATGCAACACCCCAAAGGTGTGTGGAGAAGGAATTGTAGACCTTGAAGGGGGTTGCTTCACAAATGTGCTTCATGTTTCCTTGTTTTCTGCAAATCTTCTCTCGATATATCAGATCACTCATTCCGGCTTTGGAAGGAAGTGGGAGTTCACTCCGGACTCTGCAGTGATTATTGACATTTCCATGGGCTCACAACTTGCACATGGAATTGTAGATCATGGTTCTTGTTTGTATTTCTTCTCCCACTTTGTTCCTAAATCTATTAACATTGTATTTCTGTCACAAACTAATGATATTAGGAGGTTATGGTATGAAATATTGGCCATCTAAACTATAAGTACTTGCATCAACTTAGCAGGGAAATCATGGTAGAAGGATTTCCCGTTATTAAATTCACAAGTGGTGTATGTCAAGGATGCATTCTTGGCAAGCATCTAGAGAAAAAGTTTGAAAAAGGGAAGGAACAAAGATCTTCTTCACCTCTTGGGTTGATTCACAATGACATCACGAGCCCATTCCTGCAACCTTCAATCAGTAAGGCTCGATATGTACTCACCTTCATAGATGATCTCTCTCACTTTACTTGGGTATTTTTTTCTGAAATTAAAATTGGAAGTATTTGAATGCCTTCTAGAATTTAAAGCACTTGCTGAGAATGAGTTTGGGTGTAAGATTAAGATACTTTGTACTGATAATGGGGGGGAGTATGTCAACAAAGATGTGCAACATATTTTTTTTGATGCATGTATACAACTACAACACATAATGCCATATACACCACAGAAGAATGGTGTCGCGGAGAGGAAAATCCAGTCGTTAAAAGAGATGGCCAATTGTATGCTATAGTCCAAATCATTAGCTCCTAAGCTATGGGCTAAAGCTATTAATTGTGCAGCATACATTCAGAACCACATTCCCCCCAAAGCACTCAAAGGCACCAATCCATTTGAATGTTGGACTGGTAAGAAACCAAAAGTGTCACACTTTCACATTTTTGGTTCACAACCATGGGCTCACATTCCGACAGATAAGAGTAAGGCTTTGGAGCCTCAAAGTGTTGAATGTCTCTTTGTTGGATATCCTGATAGTGTCAAAGGATATAGATTGTTGGACTCTCACACTGAAAAGTTCCTTGTAGCTCGAAGTGTGAAGTTTGAAGAATAATCATTGCATGATTTTTCAGTAGACCTTGCTGAGGAACCGCTTGTTGCCACTGATGAGGAGGAGTTCGAAACTTCTTCAAGCACTTTAGAGCAGCCATCAGAGAAACCTCTTGGGTCTGATTTAGAGGATGAGGAGCAGGTCCTGTCTACTCCAACTCAGTTGCCAACTTGGGCAAAGAAAACCCTGCAAGATGCGGGTGAACTAGTCAGTGATCCTGCGGATGCGAGAAGGACTAGATCACAGTTTTTTGGGGCTCCTCAAGCCCTGGCTACCACCGAATCATTTCTTCCCATAAATTGCTATATTGCACTTGGTTCATATCCACAGTCACACTATGAGGATGCTGGAAACTTGCTTTGAGAGGCTGCCATGGATGAAGTGTACTCTGCTCTCATGGAAAATAACACATGGGACTTGCTTCCACTTCCGAAAAGAAGAAAGCTTGTTTGATGCCGATGGATCTATCGAACAAGGATTGCTACAGATGGTGAGATCGGCATGTACAAAGCTTGACTTATTGCAAAAGGATACTCACAGGTACATGGCATAGACTACACACAGAAATTTGCACATGTTGTTGCAAAAATGGACTCCGTTTGACTAGTTTTAGCCATTGGTGCTTCTCGCAGATGGGAAGTTCATCACATGGATGTGAAGAGTGAATTTATTCTTGAAGATCTTAGGGAGGAGATACATATGGAGCAGCCATAGGGATACATTTAGAACTCTTCCCTCATTTTCAGATTAAAGAAATCTTTGTATGGACTAAAATAGGCTCCCAGAGCCTGGTGTGCAAAGATGGATTCTTTCCTACTTTCCATTGGATTCATTTGATGCAAATCTGACCCGAATGTTTATTTGTTGCAACATGATGATTTATTTTTGTTGATATTAATTTATGTAGATGATTTATTGATGATAGGGAACATTACCTTAGCTATTGATTTGGAAAATCAACATTGCACGATCAATTTTCCATGACAGATTTGGGATTGCTGCACTACTTTCTTGGTCTTGAAGTTTCTTAGTTTACTTCAGGGATCAAGATGGCACAGTCTAAGCATGCATCATATCTACTTGTCCGCTTTCAGATGACAGAATGCAAGCGAGCAACATCTCCCTTGCTTTTGGGGATTATATTTGAGGATGCAGGTACTACACCTTTGGTGGACAGTACACTGTATCAACAATTGGTTGGGAGTTTGTTGTATCTTACTCACACTCGACCTAATATATCTTTTGCAGTAGGATTTTTTTCTACATATATGCAGGAGTCCCATGAGCTTCACTGGAAAGATGCAAAGAGAGTCCTTAGATATGTGAAAGGCACTTCCAGTTTTGGTATCTTTTATGCTGTAGATTGCTCACTTTCACTGATTGGGTACACAGATTTTGATTGGGCTGGTGATGGTACAGACTGTAAGTCCACCTCTGGTTATGTTTTCAACTTTGGTTCAGGGCCTTTTTGCTAGTCTAGCAAGAAGCGATCCACGATTGCTTTATCTATAGTCGAGGTAGAGTATAGAGGTGCAGTGGCTACACAGGTTGTTTGGTTGCAGGGACTTCTCTCCTAGTTTGGTATTTAGTATCCACTTCTGACTGTCATATTTTGTGACAATAAGGGGTCCATTCAGATATTTATTGATCGAGTTTAGAGGCAGAGGTTCAAGCACATCAAGAATCACATGCATTACATTCGCGTGCTGATCTGTGACCGAGTCATACCACTGCAGTATTGCCCCACTGAGTAGCAAGTTGTAGACATCTTCACCAAATATTTCACTGAAAAGAAATTTTTAGAATTGAGAGCTATGATTGGAGTGGTGGAGACTATTGAGTAGGCCCTTCTGGCCACTTAACCCTTTTTTCTCTTTTGGGGGGGGGGGGGGGGGGGTGTTTCCCACAAGGTTTTCCCTATTTTTTTCATTTTATGAGGATCTTTTATTTATTGTACTTGAGTACCTAACATGGCATCATGGCCGGGACTCGGTTTAGATAAGTGAGTTAAGATGAAGGTGGGGTGTTGGAATATAGTTCGAACATCTACATTTATTTTTTAGTGTAACTATCCTTGACTTAGCCACATGCCTAAAAATCATCTTCACACTTGGTTTTTGGTAAACTAGCTCGGTTGACCAACTTTCCCTTGTTTTTTGCCTTTAAAGGCTTAATATTATGGAAATATTGGTCCAACCACTTTGCTAAACCATTTAGACATCTAAGTTCATGTTCACACCTAACCACACCTCATCCACTTGAGTTATTTGAGGATTGACACCCCACATGAAGATTCCCCCTTAAATCAAGGGATTTGGTCCCCCATAGCATTTTAGCATGTTTTAAAGTTGCATTCCTTGGGAAATGTGCCCCTCCTCATGCTTTCCTTGTGGCTGATAGCTGGCATAGGTTGTCTTGAGTTATTGTTGCTATTTTATGCCTCTCTTTAGCTTTTCTTAGCCTTTTCTAGTTTTTTACTAGTTTTTTCTTAGTTTTCTAGATTCAGAAATTTCTATATAACCACCTCCCTTTGGGATTAGAGGTTTGGTTGGTCATGTATTACTATTGTTCATTAATTTAATAAATTGATTTTTTGGAGAAAATTCTCTGTCCTCTCTTGAATATCAACAAATTACTTGTGTTTCATTTAACTAGAATTCTAGATCTATGGGAGTTTTTGCAGGAATTCTACAGGGTTACAACAACAGTGTCAATGTACTTCATGTGATTTCTTCATAATACCTCGTCTCGGCCTTCATTTGAGATCATTTTTGTTCTTCCCACAACTGGCCCTTAATCCCTCAATCCCTCTATAATTTCATTCAAATGCTCGGTTCTGGTCACGAGCATTTGGTATAAATGGTCTTTTTTCTCTTTCGAACTTCCGAGAAGGATTTTTTCAAGTACTCTCGGGTTCTTGTCTATAAAGCGTTTAACGTTCCATTGGGTCAAGGCTCCTTCTTTTGTCTTTTTCTCGATGATATATATCTTGGATTTTTCGTTCATAAGTATAAGCCTCATTATAATTTTCACCGAGTCCTTTGGGTCCTAACTGGGCTATCTCACCCACTCTTTAGTCCAATCACTTTTCCTAGTTGTCCCAATTTGCTTGGGCTCTATTTTCCTATAGGTACTAGTGTTTTATGGCTCCCATCAATGATTACTCAACCGCAGGGGAGGCGCACTTGGGCATCCTCTTCAAGACACCAAATATTCTTCGAACGGGAGTCTGTTGCAAACTTTTTTGAAGCAGTTCCCTTGGAGGTCCGGAAGGAAATCTGCACCTTGAAAGCTAAGAGTTTGGAGATTGTATGCATTTCTCATATTTTGAGGTTTGTAGTGGCAACACCAAATTGGTGCTAGATCTTGGTTAACTTTAGAAGAGGAGGTTATATTTCATGCATTCTATATCTACGCATCGACACATGGAGACTCTTCTTCACATGGTACTCCGAGACAAGCAAGTTGATAATTATAAGCACTTTGTGGGTTAGGAGGATTTGAAGGGGATTCTCAGAGATATCCACTATGACATGGATGAAATTGTGGTCAGATTGAGCAAAATAGAATGCTATATCATCTCAGACTCTCACACTGACTCCAATGCTCCTCTAGATGAAGTGGTTATAAATGCTCAACCAATCAATATGGTTAGTGTAGACTCCTCTCTAGATCACCTAATGATTATTGTTGATGAATACATCCATCTACGCTTATGTTTCTATCTCATGGTCTCATAATTGGTGGTTGTTAGTGCGTTTTTGTCATCCTCATGTTTGCATAGCAATGACTGTTAATAGATAAAATGATCAAATGTAAATATCTCTTATTGTTTTTTGTATAGTTAGTTAGTTACCACATCAATGATTTACTCTTTGGTAGTAGGCTTTTGTTATGTACTTATCAATTTTTATCAAAAAAATATTTAGCTATCGAAAATATTATATGTAATTTTTTTTTAAGATATAAATAGAAAATCATAATAAATATTAAAAAAATCATTTATATTCAAAATTTTCATGTATATATATATATATTATAATCATTTAAAAAAAAACAATTTAAATTTAATTATAAAATATAAACTACTGTAGTGCTTAATTCTTATTCAATCTCGTATTCAAATCTCATAAAAAAATAAACATTAAAACTAAAAATCAACTCCACATTCAAAGTAACTCCAGCCTAATATTTAAATTGAATTCTCTTTATTTTACACCACTTCATGCACTAAGTACATTTTAAACCACTTCGTGCAGTAAGTACATGTTAAGATTAAGCACATTTGTAAATTAGAAATTCGCATTACTAACTTTATAGATAATTTAATTTGCCATTTTCAAGAATTTCTACACATCTCAAAAACAATTTTATTACTCCATCTTTGCTCCTTAATCGCATTTTTTCCCTTATCTTGAGTATCAATTTTACGTTGATTATGAATTCTAAGTTTTATCTGGCCTTGTAAGTTTGATTGTAATGTCAATTCAGGATTTCTTAATCTCTCCCCCTTTAGTCGAATCAAAGGCTGTGGGTACACAATTGTTTGCTAATATATCTTCTGCATCATTTCAGGTTCGTGAATCTCCGCTTTTATAAGAAGGTTTACAATGGGTTTATTATTGCCTTTTTCATCTCTGGGTTCTCTGTCATCATGTCGACTCTTCTCCTTTTGTTTTCCCATTTACCAATGCACTGCCAACAATTAAAATCTATGCTATGTTTGGAGGTGACTCGCGTCGACTCTTATTTGTGCGACCATAGAAACATTAATGCGCGCTGATATGGGCGGTGTTTAACATCATATAACACCCCGCGCGGTTTTTTCTCTCTCATCACCACGTGGGAGTGTTATATGGTGTTAAACACCGCCCCATGTCAAGTGCATTAATGTTTCTATGGTCAAACATTTATGTTTGGAAGTGTAGCAGTAAATGAATAGCAATTAGCATGGCCACTTGCAGCTAGGAAGCATAGACAATTACAGTTAGAAATTGAAACATTTCATCTTTTTAAATATAATTGGGATTAAACTTCGATATAAATTTGCAATTTTCTAACCTTTGAATGATATAATAGCTACACAACTCCCAAGTATTGAGATTGTATTGAGATTGTGAAAAGAAAAATGGAATTAATTTTAATTGCAATGCGGAGAACTATCATACATTTAATTGCAATGCAGATACTAATGTAAAAGAAATTTTTTTTATGAGTGTGATGTTCAACTATATTCAAATTTGATTTTTTAATGGGTTTGATATGTAATATAAATTAAGAAGATTTAAATCTTTGATAGGAATTAGAAAATTTTTCCATTGAGTGATGTAATAGTAACATTATTCAGAAACTTAGATAGTATGAATGGAAAAAGGGAACTAATTTTAATTGCATTGCTGATAAATATTTTAATAATAATTGAAATGTAAACAAGAAGTAAAGATTATTAATTTTTTTATGAGGGTGTGATTCCAACTATCTTCTAATTAGGTTTGATAAGTAACCATAGATTAAGAAAATTTAAATCATCCTTTTTTTTAATAAATTAGATATGAAATTTAAATTCAAAATAGTAATTAACTAGTCATTAATAATAATATTTATAATATAAATCTTTCTTTTCATTTAACATCTTCATTTCAACCATAAATTTAATTCTATTATAAAAAAAGCTACCCCTTTTACACACAACTCCAATTCCAAGTACTATGATTTTACAATTTCAACCAATATGTTTGACCTCTCCAGAATTGAAACACATAGATAACTCTCTTGAGACACTTTTACCTACCATAGCCTCTGTGAGAATAATGCAGAAATAGAATTAGTTATGAGTGGTTGAACAGAATTAGTTATGAGTGGTTGAACAGAATTAGTTTTTTAGTTTCCTATATAAGTGTGATGTAATTGAGCAAAGAATGTAATGGAGTTGTGTGAGCTTTGTCTCACATTTGTGGTGTTTCTGCCTGTGCATTTGTTACAGTTTTTATTGTAATTTGGTATTAGAGCCTAGTTTGTCTGCGCCTCTCTCCTCTTCGCGGGCAGTGAGTGACTCTGCCATTAGAGTTTGCGCAGTGTTTCTCCAGTTAAACAATCGGTCTTTGATCGCTGTGTGGATCAGTCTTTGATCGCTGAGTTGCTCAAGAACATTTCTTGATCGCTGAGTGAATAAGGTATTGAAAACGGCGTTCTCCGTAGTAAGCCTGCGAATCTTGTCCACGGGAGACTCGTCAACGGTTTTCATTAAAAGATTGCAGCCCATAAGCTCCAGCTGCTGCTGCTTATTTGTAGGCCGAAGCTTGCACGCTGTTTCGTCACCTCCTGTGACGTCAGAATCGGCAGAACTACTGTATCGTAAGCCCTGCATACTTTCTTGATCTTAACAGCAAGAAGTTACTTCTTGTTCTTGCTCTCGTATGTCCTCGGCTTTTGGGTTTTTGAAAACAGTTTATCAGTTTTTTGTTTAAAACGGTGGCAGCATATTATTAAAGGTGGTGCATTTTTAAGATTAAAGGTGGTGCATTTTTAAGATCGTTCGCAGAGTTTTATGTATTAACCAGTTTTCCTGGAGCAAGTTTGCAAGTTTTGTTTGAAGTTTTTTAAACGAAATAGCGTGTGTAAGAAGCTTGAAATTTTTTGAATTTGG
The DNA here is from genome assembly GCA_000404065.3 of Pinus taeda. Classification (NCBI taxonomy): domain Eukaryota; kingdom Viridiplantae; phylum Streptophyta; class Pinopsida; order Pinales; family Pinaceae; genus Pinus; species Pinus taeda. The sequence goes on from APFE031237860.1 coordinate 34,793, forward strand.
TCATTGGTGGAGAAATGGCTAATCCCCTTGCAGATTCATATTTAAATGAGTCTACAAAACTTGATGGAGAAAATTATGTCAATTGGAAATTTAAGATCATAACAGTACTGGAGGCAGACAATCTCTGGCCGATTGTCAAAGGTGATGAGACCAAGCCTCAACCTCTTACTGCCACTCAAGATTGGGAGAAGCGTGAAATGAAAGCAAGGGTGCTGCTACGCATGTCAGTGAAGGACAATATTATTCCTCACATTCGGGACTGTGAAACTTCAAAGGTGACATGGGACACTCTCAAAGGTTTGTATGAGACTACTAATGCAAACCGTATTTTATTTTTAAAAACAAAGTTGCTATCTATCAAAATGGATGCCAATGAAAGCATTAGTAACTTTGTTTCCCAAATTAAAGATTTCAGTGATAAGCTTGGTGATATTGGTGAAAAGGTTTCTAGTACAGACTTGGTAACTGTTGCTTTAAAGGGGTTAGTCCCAGACTATAAAGTTTTTATTTCAGCTCTCTCAACTAGACCGACACCTCCTACATTTGAAGAATTGGCTGGAATTCTTCTTCAAGAAGAAGAGCACATGAAAAATTTTGACCTTGAGTCAAATGGTTCTGATTTGGCTCTGACTACACGAGGCAAAAGACCATTCCGAGGGAGATCATGGGATACGAACAGAGGCCGTTTTCAAGCAAAGCAAAAAGGTATGGCACCTCCTGATTCTTATGTTAAAAGGAACATTGAATGTGATTATTGTGGAAAACCTGGACATCTGGTTAAAGATTGCTATAGGAGAAAGAATAATGAATCAAATCAAAGACATAGCAGGCATAATGGAAATTACATAAACAGAGACACCTTAGTGAATGATGGATTTAAAAATCTTAAGTTATTTCTTTCTGATGCTGCATTGTCTGCTGAAACTGATGATGAGAATGCTTGGTTCATAGATTCTGGTGCATCGGCACACATGACTTGTAATAAAGAATGGTATGATCAATATTATGAGAAATCTGATGGTACACACATTTACCTAGGAGATGACAGGTCACTTAAAGTTCAAGGCTATGGCATAATAAATGTGTATTTACCTAATGGACAAATGCGACAGATTCATAATGTGATGTATGTACCTACTCTCAAAAAGAATTTGCTATCTATTTCCACTATCACTGATAATCATTTAAAAGTAGAATTTGGTAAATTGGGGTGTATAGTGAAAGATGTTCAGGACCACTACAGGGTTGTTTCTACAGGTACCAGGGTTGGAGGATTATACAAATTGGATGTGACAGTGAAGCGCCATGTTGCATTGACATCCAACGAGACATCGACAGCAGAATTATGGCATCACAGGTATGGGCACCTAAATTACAATGATTTATCGTTGTTACAAAGGAAATCAATGGTTGAAGGTCTTCCTGTTATGAAGTGTGAACATTTACCATGTGAAGCTTGTGCACTTGGTAAGCAGCGTAGAGAAGAGTTTCTTGTTCATACTGAGAAACGAAAGTATGATATACTTGAATTAATTCACACTGATGTATGTGGACCTATGCAAACTAGGTCTCTTGGTGGTGCTTCATACTTTGTTATTTTTATTGATGATAGATCTAGGTATACCTGGGTCTATTTCATTAGAAGAAAAAGTGACATATTTGAGTATTTTAAAGAGTTTCGAAATCTGGTTGAAAAGCAAACAGGAAAGTGCATTAAAATACTCAGATCTGATCAAGGGGGTGAATATAAATCAAAAGCATTTAACACCTATTGTAAATCTAATGGAATTCAACAACAGTTCACAGTGCCACATACCCCTCAGCAAAATGGTGTTGCTGAGCGATGGAATAGAACCTTGGTGGAATCTGCTCATAGTATGCTACAAGGTAAGAACATCTCTAATGGTTTCTGGGCAGAAGCCATTAACACTGTTGTTTATCTGAAGAATCGATGTCCCACTAAGCAATTAGTTTTTCAAACTCCTTTTGAGGTTCTTCATGGTTATAAACCTGATGTGAGTCATTTCAAAGTCTTTGGATGTACTGCTTTTGCTCATATTCCTAAGGCTAACAAAAGCAAACTTGATGCCAAGTCCATCAAGTGTGTTTTTATTGGATATTGTATGGATCAGAAAGCCTATAAATTGTTTAATCCAAGTTCCCATAAACTATTTGCAAGTCGTGATGTATTGTTTCATGAGCAAACTGATAAAAGTAATACAAAGAATGATACATGGCATATATCTAATGATGCACATATCAAGCTTGATACTTTGATTAAGCAGGAACAGGAACAGGTCCATGTACAGGTACAGGATCGGGATGATAGCAGTAGTACGAGCACATCTAGCAGTAGTGAGTCATCACAAGGGGGTGATTCACCTCAAAGCCGACGAATCATGGATGGAACACCCACAGAAGCACCAAGAAGGTCGTCCCGACAGACTCGGCTTCCTGCAAGGTATAGAGACTATGCCTTAATGTCTAATATAATGAATGTTGAAGAACCAATTGATTATGAGCAGGCTAAACAACATGAACCGTGGATTAATGCTATGAATGATGAGTATGCTTCTATTATGAAAAATCAAACATGGGAATTAGTGGAACTTCCTGAAAATAAAGTTCCAATTGGAAGCAAATGGTTGTACAAAACGAAATTTAAAGCAGATGCTACAATTGATAAATTTAAGGCAAGATTAGTAGCAAAAGGACATGCTCAAAAGGAGGGAATTGATTATGAAGACACTTTTGCACCAGTAGCTAAGTTGAATACAATTAGATTATTGATTGCCTTAGCCACAAAACATAATTGGAATATACATCAATTGGATGTCAAATCTGCTTTTCTAAATGGTGATTTAAAGGAAGAAGTTTATTTGGTTCAACCTGAAGGGTTTGTCAAAAAGGGACAGGAGCATCTGGTTTGCAGGTTAAGAAAGGCATTGTATGGTTTGAAACAGGCACCAAGATCATGGTATGTA
>APFE031237860.1:41180-95090 GCA_000404065.3 Pinus taeda
TTTTTTTAATAAAAATCACATGAGTTAGTTGGTGTTATTTTTTATATTGTTGAGTGACATAAACAATTCTAAAGGCATGTAATGGGATCAAATGATTTTTTTACTTTCGGTTGAATATTGATATTCTTTGGCCATAGAGAATACTCTTTATATTTGATATTATTTATCAGCTTAGATTCATTTTAACCCTGGATTTATCAAGTTCCGAGAGAGATCAAATATTTTGAGATGAAAACCTCGTTTTTGAGTGCAAAACTTGAGGAAAATTTTGCACCTTCAAAGGTTTGATCCCTCTCAACACTTGAAATATCCAGGTTTAAGAAGGATCTAACATTGTTTCAATGGTGCTCGACCACAGAAAATACGTGGAACATCTAATTCTTCTGACAATTTTAAATATGTTGCAAATATCTATGATTAATTCGGTCATTTTGATCTTAAATTTGTCCAATTGCCTCAATTTGTCGAGATGATATAGATTGTTAATAATTTGAATGATGAATATTGGTCAAATAAAAATTTTGAATAGAAAGTGACAATGTAACATTGTTGAATAATAGAAAATGTGAATAATAAGAATGTAATCAATTACAGGTACTCTTCATTTTGATCAATCTCAAACTATTTTCTTCTACTATCCTTATTATCACCCATGCTATTTTTGCCATGTTTTATATCTATCATTTGAAAAGGAAGATTGAAACTGTAGATCATTCAAATCTTTAATTCACACCATTGTAGTAAATGCCATACCTTGTCTCTCTTTGTCTCCAATATTAATTGTAGCTTTCTCCAAAGTTACTCATTGCGACTTTTAAACCTCGAGTAAGTTTCAATGGTAGTTGTTTTCTATTTCCTCTTTTGATTGAAAAGTGACTAACAAAGTTGGTGTAAAATGGGAATAATAAGACCGATTCTAAAATAAAACATTTTAGTTAAGTAAACATATTATTTAATAGTTTACATATATGATCGATATGAGAACAGGGAAGCTTAGATGCATCTTAAGTGAAAATTTTATTTAAGATGAAAATTCAACTATTTTATTTATGGTTGAGTTACTATAACATAGAAATTAATGTTGTGCGTCAATAAATTTTTGTGCATACACTAAAATCAATGCACATTGTTAATCTAATTACCATGAATTAATGTATACCATACATCTAGGTACATCAAATTATAAATCAATATTTACACTAAAATCGATGCATATGATTAAAAATCAACATCTACATTGAAATCAATGCATCTAATGCAAGCAATCAAATAGGATTAGAAATCAACATCTACACTAAAATCAATGCATCTAATACTCACAATCAAATATAATTAGAAATCAAAATTTACATTGAAATCAATGCATCAACATCTACATTGAAATAAATTCATCTAATGCAAGAAATAAAATAGGATTATAAATAAGCATCTAAACTAAAATCAATGCATATAGTGCAAGAATTCAATATAATTAGAAATTAACATCTACACTAAAATCAATGCATCTAGTGAAAGTAATCAAATCGGATTAGAAATCATCATCTACACTTAAATCAATCCATCTAGTGCAAGCAATATTCTTCCCCTTCTCTTCCCCTCCATCTATATCTATATCTATCTCCATCTCTCCTTATATGTGTATCTATCTCACCCCCAAAAGACACATGTTCTCTCCCTCCATATCCATCTATCTCTCCCTCTGTCCCTCTCTCCATCTTTCTCTTCTTCCCTCCTCCTTCAATCTATATATTGATCTCCATTTGTCTCTCTATATCACATTACAAAAATAAATACTCCTTCTCCATATATATTTCTATCTTCCTCCCCCTTCCTCTATCTCTCTTACCCTTCTTTCACTCTATCTCTCTTCCCCTTATATATCTCTTCCCTCCCTCTCTCCTCTCTTCCTCTATCTTCATCTCCATTGTTACTCCCTCTCTTCCTCTTCACCTTTATCTCTATATTTCTTTATTCTTGCCTCCATATCTCTCCCCCTCCAGCTTCATCTCTCTTCCTCCTTCTCTCTCTCAAGTCTGCTCTCGCTTCCTTCCTCTCTCTCCCTTTCTCTCCCACCTCTCTCTCTCTCTCTCTCTCTCTCTCCTCCAACTTTGTCATTATCTCCCTCCCTTTCTCATTCTCTCTTGTTCTTGTTGTATGGTATTGTAATCGATGTCAACCCTGGGGTTTGAATTTGACTAAAACACCAACCATTGATGTCAAATATTTAATGAACACTTCTTATATTTCTATGGATTACATCAAGTTAGAAGCTCCATTGTTGGATGGTTGAAAACCATATGTTCTAGGTTTGGGTTCCCTGGTCAATGGGCATACCTCAAACTTTTCAGAGTATTTTGGAAAAGAAAATCATTATTTTTGCTTTAGAGATGGACACATCATTAGATTCTCCTCATCGAGATGTTTTTGGTGGTATGTGGTACACCCTGAGAGGCCTCTTGGTTTGTGAGATATTCATAATTGAAGTTGAAGCCCACATCATATGGGATAAAACCATAGAGGGTGATTTGCTCACGTTGGTGAAGTCAAAATTTCGTAGGATCACTCACCCTAGATTAAAATAATTATTCCTATGACAAGAGAGCAATTATAAATTAATATTAAAGGGTGAAAGTTATAAGTAAAAAATTAAGAGGAACTTTTATTAAAACATAATGGGTTTTGTTTTACCTTTAAGAAGCTTACTCAAATAATTATGAATAATTAATTCATAATTATTTCAATCATTCTCCTAATAAAACTCAAATAACTCTCCAATGATTTATTTCTAAAGCCCCCTCCAAGGTCTAGATAAATCAATCAATAGAATTAACTCAACAATGATTTTTGATTACTCGATCTCTGAAGTAGTTCTGAAATTGAATTCAACCTCTATGCAAGATGTCAACAATTTGGGGAGAAGAAAACAAAGGTTAATTTGAATTATGGGTTTTGAATTTGTTTTTTGTTTGGTCTATGGGTATTATTTTGGGTTCTTTCTTAGAGTGTGCATGCATGCTCTTCTGAAAGTTACTACATACTGTCTATACTATCTCGTGTTATCTCAAAATTAGTGCAAGCTTAGTATGGCCACATATCGTTCCCTATCTGTATTTGTTGAGGAATTTTTTTGAAGCCTTGCCTAGGGTTTCCAAAATCAACTTAGACAACAAAAAATTGGCAATTGTGGATGATTTTTTAAAATTTGGTTGGTTCTTTGTGGTCCTCCTACCTATTCTTATTGAGAATTCCATTTAGATCTTTTTGTGGTCTATTTCTGAGCAATATACACATGTGGTTATGAACATCAATTTCTTGGGTTAGGGCATTAATGCTAAAGAAAAGCATTCATCACTTTTAGGTAGTGAAGAGTCAACTCATCTGTCATGCATTGACCTTGTAATATACCTTAATAATAGTGATATATAAACAAATGTTCTAAGGACAAACTAAAAAATGTGATCTAAACATCTTACACATCTAAGTGAGTTTCGTATTGTAATCTTTCTTTGGCTTGTAATTTCTTGTTTCATTTGTGTAGATCACTCTAGGTCTAGTTTAGAGTTAACTTGTAATTTCTCCTAGGATTAGGGATGTCTTAACCATGGTGAGTGTTTTATTTTCCTTGGAAGTCATATAGGGCATAAAATTGCACAACTGTTTACAGTGAATATCATAAGTTTTGTTATCTTTTGGGTTTCATAGAAGACCTCCAATTTAACCCTGATGCATTTAGGTCATACCTTAGTAATAAGGTTTAGATCTTCATTGAAAATTTCTTAATGTTTTGGCATCTACTTTATAGTATGGACAGAGCTTCCCCTATCAATGTGATGTTGATTCTCACCATAAAATAGTGGCAGTATTCTCATTGTACCAATGAACAATTTGAAGGATAAAATGCACCAAACCAATTATTAATTTTGAATTTTGTTATTAGGTATGTTTTGTTTATTATAATTGCAAACATAATTGATGTATTGAAGAACTATGTACATTACGCTAATTTTGTAAGTGTATAAAACGTAGAAGATTATACTACTATACAACATTTAGTAGTAGATATTCAATTCAAGTCTAAGAGACTTCTAGAACAATAAGGAGAACAACACATCAAGTATACAAGTTGTAAAGTTAAAGAGGTTTTATGCATAGGTAGTACTATACATACAAATTATCTTAGTGACATTACTAATTAGGATTGTGACAACACTCTTTGATAGTGATAACAAGATTCATTGTGGTCAGTGATAAATGTGTGTGTGTGTGTAGAAATATTTGATTCATATGATGTTATTGTGGTCTAATAATAATTAACTTAGAGTTAATAAAATTGAAATTTAGAATTAATAGTGACTTGAAGAATAGACTCGAAATATATACTTAATAGTGACTTAACACACAAACTTAACATATTGACTTGAGAAGTAGACTTAACATATCAAATTGAATTGAATTAACAATTACTTGACACATAGATTTGGCATTGATGCATATTGACATAACTCTTGATCATGAGAAGAACTTTGTTGTACAACAATGATGTTGCATTTATTTAAATTGACAATGACAATATGATGTTTTGACTTGACTTGCCATAATTAACAAGTTAGACAGGAATAACATTATGTTGTAGCAGCTACAACACCCTCCAAAATTTTGGCCTGTATCCAAATTTCAGAGCCTTCCTTGTTTTTCCCCTTGATGGCCACAAACACTCAGGCTCATCCCATGAGCTCTTGTCAAGTTTTCATGCCCTCTTCAATTAATCGATCACCATTCGTCTTTTGGCATGTTGATTGCTATGTCATCATTGTGAGTTTGTTCTGGAAATTTTGAAGGTTTTTATTTGTGTCTATGAGTTATTTTCACTCTGTCGACATCAGTCACACTCACACCCAAAGTCGTAAACACTATCATGCAAGTGTCGTCACGGTTGTTCGAAGACATATTTCAACTATCACACTTGTATCTCTTAACCTTTGAGTTAGTCTCATTGAGCATATGTTGCCTTGTTGGTTTAAGGTGTCTTGTCATTGAGTCGTGCTAAGTATGTGATCACATTGTCATGTATGCACAAGTACACTTGCTTTCACACTTAGTCAATTTTCCCAAAAATTTGTTGATTGGACAACCCTCCATCAACCAGACTTGATCTCAGTGACCTTACATTGCTTCCCAGAAATGCGCATAGCTTGAGGTTGTCCTCTAAGCAGCCTGTACTGCGCAATTATAGAAATGAACTAGACTACTGACTCCCAGAGTTGCGAAGAAGTTGTCCCATAAACCGATCTAGTTTGCAATTCCGCAAGATCTCCCATCAAGCCTCCCGCTAGTCAACTAGAAGAAATGACTTGCGTTGTGACCCAGGGTTGTAATGATCTCCAAAATTATGTAGAGGTGTCCTCCACCAACACTTCTTCCTCGAATCACAACCAGCCCAAGAATTGCGCAAAGATGTCCACTATCTGCCCTTCTTGGTCACTCTGCAACCAACCTAGGAATTGTGCAGTGTTTTCCTTCACCATCCCTTCTTCCTTGCTTTGTAATTACCCTATAATATATGTAGAACTATTAGGGAGGCTTCCCTATTGAATTTATCTACTCTCACTTAGAAAACTACGCAGAACTAGTTATCACCAACCCTTCTTCCTAGCTTTGCAATCAGCCCAAAAATTGCTCAACTATCTGAGCCTGGACTATCTCCCAAGAGTGTGCAATTTTGAGTAGCAACTCCTCCAAGATGATCTTATTCTCCTATGGAAAACTACGTAGATTTTTCTTCTAGTGCCTCCTCCTTCTCACACTGTCTTCCCCGAAGAAATTGCACAGATCCTAGCTAGATTACCTGCCCAGTGTTCCCCTTGAAAATTGTGCAGATTAGTCTAGCAGCTCCCCGACACCATGCCTGACCTTCCTCCTAGAAACTGTGCAATTTTGCCTCCTACCTTGGTTTTTCCCCAAAGCTGTCATTACTACCTGCGATTGCGAAAATCTATCTCCGAGTGACATTTGCACAATTTTTCCCTATAGTGATCCGAAGCCTGGCATCTCAACCTGAGTTTTTCTTTGCACAGTTTCAGTGCCTTGTCCCTCTCCTAGTCACCTGCACCGAAATGGAAAATAATGCATCATGATAGACTAAGATATTTTTGGATTTGATGTTGTCTCATCATGAGTGATTGCAATAACATGTACATCAATGAAGCATGGCACATTGACAAATAAGATAGAAAATAGGCTCATTCGATTATTTTAATACTCATATTGTTGAATATTTGTTGTATTGTTTATCACAGCTATCTCATCCTTGTAGACTAATATGTCAGACATTAGAAAGACCATGTTTGTGTTTTTTTGGTTTTAACCGCCGTCACCCCCTTGTGGAATATTATTCTGGACAATGTACATGTTTTCCCTTGAACTTTGGTTTTCATGAATGTTGCATCTGTTGTGTACTATTTCACTGGATGCTGGACAGACCCTTGTTGTTGTTCATGTGTGTTTCTTCCTGGGTTGGGACTATTCCCTCTTATTAAGAGGCTCACTTTAACTCCCCCCTTTGATAGTAAGAGAACCCAGACACAGAGTTACATTATGACCTCACCAGGCACACTCACATCGCTTTCTTGAAGTTAGAATCATAACACTCTCATGTGCTAAACAATAAGAGCTAATGAAAATCTCTAAGATAATGGAAATCGGACCATCGTACCGGATGGCACTCCTACACCAAATGGTGTGGGGTATAGTTGGGACTTCATACTAGGGAGATCCCATTAATGTTGGTGGGTCTAGCACCATGAACACATTGTATGACAATATGGAAGGTGTTTCATAACTATATGTGAGCAAGCTATAAATTGGATGCTAGTAACCCTCCTTGTGAAAAGTTTGAGAGCATTGCAGGTAGATCATAGGGATGACCTGAGGCACCTAGGTTTGAGCCATCATTTGATACCAGTGCGTGAAACATGCAACAATATAAGTAGCTTTGTATAGTGATGTGGGTTAACTACTTCATGATCCTGTGAATGCACATCCATACGTGAATAATATAGTATAGGGAAATAATAATAATGATAATGTGTTGTGTAGTTAGTCAGGGTTTGATGTACAATAATTGAGCATAATTATGTAGTGATTAAGTTGAGCATATTGTGTAGTAATTAGTGTGAGCAATGTTTTCCAATGATCATGTTGAGTAACATTATGCATTGATCAAGTTGAGCAACATAGTGGAGTGATCAATTTGAGAAGTGTTGTGCAGATATTACTTAGAGAAGTATTATGCAATGAGGCTACCTGGACTTATCAGCCATAGAAATACTGAGTTGAACAGCATTATCTTCATTACAAATTTCCTATATTAATTCAAAACATAAGGGTATCTAGTCTTAAAATTGTGAAATGTGGTCCAACGGTACATTAGGGTGGCAGGGTGGTGCAAGGAAGCTGATTGGAGTCACCTTCAAGTTGGCGTTGGAGAAACATTCAAGGCGACAGGGTGATCCTAGGGTCAATCGAAGCCTGTAGTGATGCATTGTTGCCTCCTTTCACTGGATCCTCGTAAAACACAAGGCGTTTGCCCGTCCTTCAGATCGGTGCCTATAAACCACGGGGTTGGTACCTCCTTCTATTGGAGCTGAAAATTTGATGTAATTATTTATTTATAAATAGAAGATGGCAATTATAAGAGGCATTTGCTGGATTTTGACCTAGAGGGAGTTTTCAACCTAAAATCTTTGTGTCTACTATATATATGTTTTCCATTGTTGTATGGTGTCGCTTATTACTTTGATCTTTGATAATTAATAATAATAATAATATTATCGAAGATTAGCTAATGCTTTGAAAGAGATTAACAAAGTTCTAATTGCTAAGAAATATTGATTGACCCCCTTCTTAGTATTTCCAACAATCGGTATTAGAGAAGGTTCCTTCAATAGCAATTTAACAAATGGAAGGATGATCTTAGAATACAAAGATGGGGAAATCAATGAAGAAATTATCCAAGCATTCAAAGGAAGTTCTAAGTAATGAAATAATTCCATATTCTATTATCATTGATAAAAGGAAGGAATCTGCTAGAGATGAATATGAAGAGATGGACGAAATCACAATTCAAATGAGATGGTTAGAGTTGTAAAAGATCTTAAGTTTGAAAAATAAAATGTCAAATTTATGAAAGAAAAAATAAATATGTCAAAAGGACATTCCATAATCCTTAGTAAGAAGAATCTGAGAGTCTAAGAAAATCATCAGTGGGCTTAAAGTGCAATTGGAAGAAGCCAGAAAAGGTTGAAGAGTCACTTATAAGATTCAAGAATGCAAAAAATGGAATATAAAAGAGAACGAAAATCACACACAAAGAAGAAGTTACTCTATTGAAACTACAGGAGCAGGAAGTAGAAGAAAAAGAGAAAGACTCGATAAGCCAACAACAAAAGAAAAATTAACTGGATACAACTGTTATAGAAATATACATGCTTAGGAAGGAAAATAGAAGGGAGAAGGAACTAATACAAGTTCTCAATAGAGAAGCAGAAATGGCCATTCTTCTAAAGCTACAAATAGAAGAAGCAGACATAAGAAGAGAAATCTTGAAAAGTTTGTTTCAAGAATACCTTGCTCAAAAGAAAGAAGAACTTTACACATCTTTTAATGAAGTCAACAAGTTCATGATTGGTAAAAGCAACATTTACAAGCTAGTGATAGGAAAGATCAAGAATTCAGTCAGTTGAAGATGAACGTAGAAGAAGCAGGTAATGTCCCATGTGATGAAGGCATAAGCTCCAAGACTTCCAAAAAATAGAATGAGAAAAAGAGTGATCAAAGTGATTGACCAAAGAATATTAAGAATGTTGTAGCTCCAAAGAGTGATGATGACTCCATCAAGGACAAAGGAAAATAAAGGACTACATCATTGTCTCCAAATAATAATGAATATAGAAGACGACGTACGTAGTATGGTAATTCATTTAAATTTTTTTTCTTCATGTACGAACCATGGACATATATCTATGGATTGCAAACTTTTTGATGGGTATAATCAAAACCCTAGAATTAGGTTTGCAATATCACAAGACAAGTCTCATGATGAATTTGTTAACATAAATTACATATTAACTAAGGTAAATGCTGAATGTTTCAAATGCAATACCTATGGCCATATAGCTCGTGATTGTATAAACAAGGAGGAATATTCCATGAATGATAACACCAAGATTGAATGTTACAAGTTCCACAATTATAGGCACATAGCTCGTTACTATAGGTACAAGACATAATCAACCATGGATGATAATATTGATGTCAGTAACAAGAAGTTATGGAGAAGAAAACAACTACAACAAGATCAAGCAGATAAAAAATTCTCAATAGCAATGTTTTCAAGTTTCATAGTGGAAAACGGTCACGATGAATCAATAGGTGTTAATTTTCAAATTATTCTATGTTGTATCAATTAATTTAGCTCAATTCAATACTGCAATTAGAAATATTTTCAATATCAATTAATCTTTCAACCATCAACATTAATTGAAGATATAAAATAAAATTTAGTGACGGAGCTCTCAATTAACACATCAACAAGAGACAGGATATTTTTTCAAATACTAGAGAAAAACCCACTATGGGGAAAACCCTTCAAAAATTATTCTTCTATTAGACTTTTATAAAATGTTCATCATAGAGTAAAATGAGCCCAACACAAAATCATCTAGCAAAATTAACTCATCAACGCTCATAAATATATTCCCAACATCAATATATATCAGAGACAACTCTTCTTATCTGCAGTCAACTACAATCACATGCCAAAATTATCCCTAGAGATCAACCATAAGGACGAATAGCTATGCATGCGATTGAGACCTTCCAACTGCTCCCTTGAGCCTACTAGCCATTGTTTATAGCTGAAAATTTCCTTTAACAATCCTTCCATTGAGACCCAAAACCCTAGAATAGGTGTGAGCTTCAGACCCTTTATTTTCAAACCTATGTGAACTACCTTCCTCGACCTTGCCTCTAACCTGTGAAAACCAATCAATGAAGAAGAGAATAAGAAGATCCTTGGTGATGTGAAAATGAGCTTGAGGTCACTTGAATTTATAGGCTGCCAACGGTGACCAATTTCTTGTTAGGTTCAACCTGTGCAATTGTCCATATCTGGTCTTTTCTTCATAAGTACACTTTCCCTTGTCCAAATTAAGCACTAAAAAAAAAAAAATTGGTCCTCTTGAAAAGGGAAATCTAGTCCCATGGTTTGAATTTATCTCTGACCTACCAAATTAACTCTCCCTCTCATCTAGGGAGATATTCCAATTTCATTGTGTATCCTTTCAACATATCATCTCTAGTAAACTATATATGTTGACACATTCTCGAATCTAAATAAACAGAGTGATCAGGGAGCTATCACTATCACCCTCTATATCGTTGGAGAGCACATATAAACCTAAAACAATATCAGAGAGCACATCTCAACCTATAATCTCATGGGGGATCTAAACATCTTTGACCCCATATCGAGCAATATGCAATGCAGGGGAGAACATCTCAATCCATACTATTTCCTACCAATCTTCTGAGAAATGACTCTCAAGAGTCATGTGGTAGAACACTTGCATCAAAATCTGAGATTGAGTGAGACACCCAACCTACCAAAGGTAAGGATCACACACCCCCAAGTCCCCTCAACCCATTGGTCAGACAAGGAGGGACAATCCCAACAAACCCAACTTGTGTGTGTGATGCCAACTAGGGTACACTATGAAAATACAAACATAGGAAGAGATACCCGACTTGTGAAAATAGAAAAGGATCACACACATCCTAAGGGTGACAGATAGGGGTGATACCCTATTGTTTAGAGAACCCTCAACCCTAGGAGTCCTCCATCTTAATTCTACATCCTGGGAGGTCCAAAATGGGGTAAGAGTTGGCTCAATGTGTTTGATTAGAGATGCCCCTTATTAGGAGGGGTCACATATATCAGTCGAAGTTGATCTCCGAAGACCAAAAAAGTCCCTTTCGGTAAATCCTTGGTAAGAATATTTGTAATCTGCTCATCTATCAACATATGTTGGAGTCTAAACGCTCCTCTCTGCACCATCTCTTGAATGTAATGATATCAAATCTCTATGCGCTTGGACTTCTCATGAAATATAAGATTCGTTTCTAGACATATCCCACTCTTATTGTCACAATATATCACTGTGGTGTCTAGGACCTACTTAAATAGCTCTCTAAAGAGCTTCCTTAACCAAACTTCTTTGCAGCTAGCCATGCGAGCAAAAATGTACTCTGCCTCAGTGATATTCAATGATATAGACTTCTAGTTCTTCCTCATCCAATATATAATGACATATCCAAGGGGAAAAAACATCCAGATGTACTCTTCCCGTCGATAAAGATTCCTACATAGTCACCATTGGTATATCCTTGAATTCAAACATCTCTAGTTGAATATCTCAGACAAAGTGTGGTTGTCCCATGCAAATATCTCAAAATGTGTTTGGCAGTGATCTAATGTTCATGGAGAAGCTCAATAATAAATTGACTCAATGTGTTCATTGCATAACATATATAAAAGTTAGGTTGTATATTTTCAACTTCTCATGAAGTTTTATTCAAAATCACAAGACACAAACCTATTGTACTACTCTACAGACATTAATTTACAATTTAGAGAAAAAATCTCAAACATGTAAGAAGAAATGACACATGTGTAATAAGTATTTTTATCTTGCGAAAGGAATATGGTAAAAACCCCAATGCATGCTTGCATTAACCAAATGAATAGAGATGTATTACAATTCATTTTCTCAACTGAGAACACCCTACAAGTGCATAACCTATCTCCCTCCTTAGTGAAGGACTCTAACCTTCACTTAGTCAATTTTTTCCTCAGCTTGATATCTATTTCCTTGTGATGTTTCTTTAGGAATTATGCCCCTATTATTTAGGAAATTCCTCTAAATGAATTGTGTAATTCCTTAGGTTGATCATTTGAATACATGCAACACTTGTACACTTATGACTAGTTTACAACAAATGTTACACTGCCTTGGAATCTCCACCTCAACTATGTAACTCTAATTATTTTCATGCACTAGGTATTTTTCGTTTATTGATCCGTTAAGTGGATGACCATTAAATTTGACTAAAGTCCCATTGCTTAACTCACCTTCCACTAGTTCCTCCAAAAGTTGGAACTAGTTTAACTGAAAGAAACCTGAGATAACTCACCATAATTGCTACAAACTCGAAAGAACACATGTTGAACTGAACTCTAACTCCTCCAACTCATATTTAATGAGTAAACTATGTCTCATAATAAATGTCAAACATGTTAACATCTTCCAAGTTGTCTGTTGATGTGGAAATTCAATTTTTCTTAATTTAATCAATGCAGCATTAAATTGAGAAATGTTTGTTGCATTTTTCAACACTCCCTCTCAACAAGAAAGTGATTATAAACCACCTGTATCCTGCAACTCTGGAACTCAAACTTCCCTCTTCATAAGGCCTTTGTCAAAATATTAACATTTTGTACCTCTATTAGAATGTATTGCAACAACATTATCTACTTCTACACACAATACCGTAGATGGTGATACTAGATATCTATATGCTTTGATCGATCATGAAAAAAAAAAAATCAGAGACCTTTATGCAATTTTGGTTATCACAATAGATCATATTTGGATCCATCATCTGACCAAACAATCCAACAAGTATCTTTCTCATCGAGATAGCCTCACATGATGTTTGACTGACAACCATGTATTATACTTCTATCACCTTGAGTGCCACATATCTTTTCTTCCCGTTGTACCAAGAAACCACTTTGAACCCAACACTGAAAATTCCACATGATTTAGTCTTTTTGTCTTATGGAATCCTTTCCTAATTTGCATCTATGAAACCACACAACTTCACTCCCTCTGTCTATTTGTACCATAGTCAGAGCTAGGTAGCACCTCCTGCTACCCACACTATCTTCCCCAAAAAAATTGTGCAGATCCTAGCTGGATGACATGCCGAGTGTTCCCCTTGAAATTTGTGTAGATTAGTCTAACAGATCCCTGACACCGCGCCTGGCCTTTCTCCTAGAAACTGCATTCTGCCTCCTAGCTTGGTTTTGCTCCAAAGCTATCACTACTACCCTGGATTGTGAAAATTTGTCTTCCAGTGACGTCTACATAGCTTTTCCATATATTTCTCTCGAGCCTTGCGTTCCGACCTGAGTTGTGATTCGTGCAGTTTGAGTGCCTTGTCCTTCTCCCATTTTGTACACCGAAATGGAAAATATTGCATCATGATAGACTAGGAGATTTTTTGATTTGATGTTGTCTCATCATGAGTTATTGCAGGAATGGGTACATCGATGAAACATTACCCGATGACAAACGGGATGCAAAAGAGGCTCATGTTAGAAGACTTGCTCACCATCGAATGAACAGAGGAAGCACACTGAGCAAGCAAGATAAAGGCAAACATTCACATGAACCATCAAGCAAAGACTAAGACCATTGAAGACCCTTTGCACCTTTCCATGTGTAGGTGAAGACATATTACATTGAGAACATACCATCACTTAGCAACATAGAAACTCAACACAGACACCAGAATCAGCCAGTACATGTCAGCAGCTTCATATCAAGTTTTGTCATGAGTTGTCTTAGCCACATCACTACTATAGGCCATACTGGTTGTAATAAATGTTATGTAAAGTGGAAGTCCAAGAGACCCACATATGAAATCGAAGAGTCATGTAAATTCAAAAATTCATAGGAAGTCAAATAGTCATGAGGGAAGTCATAGAGTCACAAGGGTCAATTATACCCCTTTGGCTATATATACCCCCTCATTGAGTGAGAAAAACACTTTTCGCCTTGGCTCCTCCCACATAGCCTTGAGTGTCTGTAGTATATTCTTTGAGGAGTGAAGGGTGGCTCCAATGTCCCATTACTAGGACTAGTGACGTATGGTTTACAGATGTGTCTAAGATATTTTTCTTAATTCAGAAGCATGTCTCAGGCCATCACATTTTCATGCATGTTTTGTATCTGTTTGTAAGACTATTATTCAAATTCTTGTAATGCATGTTTTCTTAACCTGTACTAACATAGTTGAACTCATTCGGTTATTTTAGTACTCATATTGTTGAAGATGTGTTGTATTATTTATCATTGCTATCTCATCCTTGTGGACTAATTTGCCAGAATTAGACAAACCATCTTTTTGTTTTTTTGGTTTTAATCACCGTCACCCCCATGTGTACTATTCTACTAGATGATGTACATATTTTCCCTTGGACTTTTGTTTTCACGAATGTTGCATTCGTTGTGTACTATTCTGCTGGATGCTAGACAAACCCTTGTTGTTGTTCATGTGTGTTTCTTCTTTGGTTGGGACTTTTGTCTCATCAAGAGGCTCACTTTAGCTCCCCCATTTCATAGTAAGGGAACTCAAACATAGAGTTAAATTACGCACTCACCATGCACACTCACCTCACTTTCTTGAAGTTACAAGAATAACACTCTCATGTGCTGAACAACAAGAGCTAAGGGAATTCTCTAAGAGAATGGAAATCAGGCCATCGTACTAGATGGGACTCCTACACCAAATGGTGTAAGGTATAGTTGGGACTTCATATTGGGGAGATCCCCTAAATGTTGGTGGGTCTAACACCATCAACATGTTGTATGACAATATGGAAGGTGTTTCATAATTATATCTGAGAAAGCTATAAAATGCATCCTGGTAACCCTCCTTGTGCAAACCTTGAGAGCATTGCAAGTAGGTCATAGGGATGACCTGAGGCACCTAAGTTTGAGCTGTCATTTGACAGCAGGACCTGAAACTTGCAGCAATATTAGTGGTTTGGTACAATGATGTGGGTTAACTACTTCATGATCCTATGAATGCACATTCAAAAGTGAATAATATGTTATAGGGAAACAATAATAATGATAGTGTGTTGCGTAGATAGTTAGGGTTTGATGTACAATGATTGAGCATAATTATGCAGTGATTAGGTTGAGCAGATTGTGTAGTAATTAGTGTGAGCAACATTTTGCAATGATCATATTGAGCAATATTATGCATTGACGAAGTTGAGAAGTATAGTAGAGTGATCAGTCTGAGAAGTGTTGTGCATATATTACTTAGAGCAGTATTATGAAATGAGGCTACCTAAACTTATCACCGATATACATAATTAGTTGAACAACATTATCTTAATTACAAATTTCCTATATTAATTCAAAACACAAGGGTATCTAGCCTTAAAATTGTGAAACGTAGTTGCACGATTCATTAGGGTGGTAGGGTTGTGTAAGGCAGGTGATTGGAGCCACCTTCAAGTTGGTTTTGGAGAACACTTCAGGGGGACAGTGTGATCCTAGGGCTGGTCAGAGCCTGTAGTGGTGCATTGGTGCCTTCTTTTAGTGGATCATGTTAAAACATAGGGTGTTGGCATGTCCTTCAGGTCGATGCCTATAAAATAGGGGATTGGTACATCCTTATGTTGGAGTTAAAAATTTGATGTAATTATTTATTTATAAAGAGAAGAAGACAATTATAAGAGGTGTTCCATGGTTTTTGACCTAGAGGGAGTTTTCAAGCTAAAACATTTGTGTCTATTATATATATATCTTTTGCATTGTTGTATGGTATTGCTTATTAATTTTAATATTTGATAATGAATAATAATAATATTGTCAAAGATTAACTAATGTTCTAAAAAATATTAATAAAGTTCTAATTTCTAAGAAATATTGATTCACCCCCTTCTCAGTATTTCCAGCAATTGGTATTAGAGAAGGTTCCTTCAGTAGCAGCTTAACAACTGGAAGGAAGATATTAGAATACAAATATGGGGAAATCAAAGAAGAAAGTAGCCAAGAATTCAAATGAAGTTCTAGGTAATGAAATAATTCCATACTCTATTATTGTTGATAATAGGAAGGAATCTCCTAGAGATGAATATGAAGAGATGGACGAAATCACATTTCAAAATGAGATGATCAGAGTTGTAAAAGATCTTAAGTTTGAAAAAGAAAAGGTCAAATTTATGAAAGAAAAACTAAATATAACAAAAGGACATTCCATAATCCTTAGTAAGAAGAATGTGAGAATCTAATAAAATCATCAGTAGGCTTAAAGTGAAATTGGAAGTAGCCAAAAAATTTGAAGAGTCACTTATAAGAGAATTTGAAGAATGTAAAAAATGGAATTAGAAAGAGAACAAAACTCGCACACTCAAAGAAGAAGTTCCTCTATTGAAACTATAGGAGTAGGAAGTAGAAAAGAAAGAGAAAGAATTGATAAGCCAATAGAAGGATTCTAGTAAAATGTACATATTTGAAGTTGATCAAAATAAAAATAACTAGATACAGCTGTTATAGAAATATAGAAGCTCATGAAGGAAAATAGAAGGAAGAAGGAACAAATACAAGTTCTCAATATAGAAGCAGAAAATGCCACTCTTCTAATGCTACAAATAGAAGAAGCGGAAATAAGAATAAAAATATTGAAAATTTGGTTTCAAGAATACCTTGCTCAAAATCAAGTAGAACTTTATGCATCTTTTAATGAAGTCATCAAATTCATGATTGGTAGAAGGAACACTTACAGGTTAGTGATAGGAAATATAAAGAATTCGCTCAATTGAGGATGAACGTAGAAGAGGAAAGTAATGTCTCATGTGATAAAGGGATAAGCTCCAAGACTTCCCAAGAACAGAATGAGAAAAAGACTGATCAAAGTGAACAACCAAAGAATATTAAGGTTGTTGTAGCTCCAAAGAATGATGATGACTCCATCAAGGACAATAAAGGACTAAACCACCATTTCCAAATAATAATGAATACAGAAGACCATCTAAATATGCTAATTCATTTAATTTTTATTGGTTTTCATGTGTTATCTTTGGACATATATCTAGAGATCGTAAACTGTTTGACAGGTACAATCAAAACCCTAGAATCAGGTTTGCAATATCACGAGACAAGTTTCACGATGAATTTGTCAACATAAAGTACATATTAGCTAAGCCAAACATTGAATGTTTCAAATGAAATAACTATGGCCATATAGCCCATGATTTCAGATGCAAGGAGGAATATTCCATGAATGATAACCCCAAGATTGAATGTCACAAGTTCCACAATTACAGGCACATAGCTCGTTACTGTAGGTGCAAGACATAATCAACCATGGATGATAATATGGATGTCAGTGACAAGAAATTATGTAGAAGAAAACAACTACAACAAGATCAAGCAGATAAGAAATTCTCAATAGTAATGTTTTCAGGTTTCATAGTGGCAAATGGTCATGATGAGTCAATAGGTGTTAATTTTCAAATTATTCTATGTTGTGTCAATTACTTTAGCTCAATTCAATATTACAATTAGAAATACTTTCAATATCAATTAATCTTTCAACCATCAACATCAATTGAAGATAGAAAAATAAATTTAGTGACAAAGCAGTCAATCAAGACATCAACAAGAGACAAGATATTTTTTCAAATACTAAAGAAAAACCCACTATGGGGAAACCTTTTGAAAATTCTTCTTCTATTAGATTTTCATAAAATGTTCATCAGAGAGTAAAATGAGCCCAATACAAAATCATCCAACAAAATCAACTCAAAAATGTTGATAAATATGTTCCCAGCATCAATATATATCAGAGACAACTTTTCTTGCCTGCAGTCAACTGTAGTCACATGCCAAAATTATCCCTAGATATCAACCATAAGGATGAGAAGATATGCTTGTGGTTGAGAACTTCCAATTTCTCCCTTGCGCTTTTTAGCCATTGTTTATAGTTGAAAATTTCCTTTGACAAGCATGTGATTGAGACTCAAAACCCTAGAATAGCTACGAGCTTTGGACCTTGTATTTTCAAAACTATGTAGACTACTTTCGTTGAACTTGCCTTTGACCTGTGCAAGCCAATAAATGAAGAAGAGAATAAGAATATTCTTGGTTATGTCCAAACGAGCTTGAAGTCACTTGTATTTATAGGCTTCGAACGGTGCCAATTTCCTGTTAGGGTCAACCTATGCAATTGTCCGTATGTGGGATTTTCTTAATAAGTACACTTTCCCTTGTCCAAATTCAGCACTAAAATAGTAAAAATTGGTCCTCTCGAAAAAATGAATCGAGTCCCATGGTTGTAATTTATCACTGGCCTACCAAATTAACTCTCCCTCTCATCTAGGGAGAATTCCAACTGCATCATGTATCCTTTCGACATAGCATCTCTACTGAACTGTATCTGTTTACACATTCTCCAATCTAAATAAAAAGAATTGCTAGGGAACTACCACTATGACCTCCTATATCGTTGGAGGGCACATCTCAACCCAAAAAAATATCAGGGAGCACATCTCAACCCAGAATCTCATGGGGGAACTAAACATCTTTGACCCCATATCGAGCAATATGTGATGCAAGGGAGCACATCTCAACCCATACTATTACTTACCAATCTTCCCAACAAAGATTTTCAATAGTCATCTGGTAGAACACTTGTATCATAATCTAAGGTTGGGTGAGATACCTGACTTACCAAAGGTAAGGATCACACATCCCTAAGACCCCTCAACCCATTTGCCTGACAAGGATGGATAATCCCAAGATGCCCAATTTGTGGGTACCATGCCAACTAGGGTATACTGTGAAACTACCAACATAGGGGGAGATACCTGACTTGTGAAAATAGAAAAGGATCACAAACACCCTATGGGCGATAGATATGGGTGATACCCTATTGTCCAAAGATCCCTCAACCCTAGGTGCCCTGCATCTCGATTGGACATCCTGGGAGCTCAAACAAAGGGGAAGAGTTGGCTCAATGTCTTCGATCAGCAATGTGCCTTATTAAGAGGTGTCACATATATCACTCCAAGTTGACTTGTAAATACCAAAATATTCCCTTTCGATAAAGCCTTGGTGAGAATATTTGTAATCTGCTCAGCTATCGACATATGATGGAGTCTAAATGCTCCTATTTGCACATGTCTCGAATATAATGATATCAAATCTCTATGTTCTTGGACTTCTCATGAAATGCAATATTCGTTTCCAGACATATCCCACTCTTATTGTGATAATATATCACTGTGGTGTCTAGGACTTGCTCAAATAGCTCTCCAACGAGCTTCCTTAACCAAACTGCTTTGTAGCTAGCCATGTGAGTAAAAATGTGCTCTGTCTTAATGAAATTCAATGCTATGGACTTTGGGTTCCTCTTCATCCAAGATATAATGTCATATTAAAGCCTAAACTAACATCCAGATATACTCTTCCTATCGACAATGTTTCCTACCCAGTCAACATCGATATATCCTTGAATTAAAACATCTACGGTTGAATATCCCAGACAAGGTGTGATTGTCCCATGCAAATATCTCAAAATGTGTTTGGCGGTGTTCTAATATGCATGGAGAGGCTTGATAATAAATTAACTTAATGTGTTCATTGCATAACATATCTAAAAATTAGGTTATATATTTGCAACTTCTCATGAAGTTTTAATCAAAATCACAAGACACAAACCTATTTTACTACTCTGGAGACATTAATTCCCAATTTAGAGAAAAATCTCAAACATGTAAGAAGAAATGACACACATGTAATAAGTATTTTTATTTGGAAAAATAAATATTCTAAAAAACTCAATGCATGCTTGCATTAATAAAATGAATAGAGATGTATTACAATTTATTTTATCAACTGAGCACACCCTACAAGTGCATAACTTATCTCTCTCCTTAGTGAAGGACTCTGACCCTGACTTAGTCAATTTTTTTGCTGAGCTTGATATATTATTTCCTTGTGACGTTCCTTGAGGAATTATGCCCCTATTATTTAGGAAATTCCTCTAAGTGAATTGTGAAATTCCTTAGGCTGACCATTTGAATACATGCAACACTTGTACACATAAGACTAGTTTACAATTGATGTTACACTACCTTGGAATCTCCACCTCAACTGGGTAACTCTAGTTATTTGCATGAACTAGGTATTTTTGGTTTATTGATCAGTTAAGTGGATGATAATCAAATTTTACTAAAGTCACATTGCTTAACTGACCTTCCACTAGTTCTTTCAGAAGTTGGAACTAGTTTAACTGAGAACAAATTGAGATAACTCAACTTAATTGCTAAAAATTAGCAATAACACATGTTGAACTGAAATGTAACTCCTCCAACTCATATTTACTTAGTAAACTAGGTGTCATAATAAATTTCACACTTGTGAACATATTCCAAGTTGTCTCTTGATGTTGAAATTCAAATTTTCTCAATTTAATCAAGGAAAAATTAAATCAAGAATCTTTTGTTGAATTTTTCAACACTTCCTCTCAACAATAAAGTGATCATAAACCACCCTTATCTTGCACTTTTGGAACTCAAAATTCCCTCTTCATAAGGCTTTTGTCAAAATATTAACATTTTATACCTCTGTCAAAATGTATTGCAACAACATTATCTGCTTCTCCACACAATACCGTAAACGGTGGTACCAAATATCTATATGCTTGGATCGATCATGAAAAAAAATTAGAGAACTTGATGCAATTTAGATTATCACAACAGATCACATTTGGATCCATCATCTGACCAAACAATAGAACAAGTATATTTCTCATCAAGATTTCCTCACATGTTTCTTGACTGGCAACCATGTATTCTACTTCTATCGGCTTTAGTGCCACATATCTTTGCTTCCCATCGTACCAAGAAGCCACTTCAAACCCAACCCTGGAAATTCCAATTGATGGAATCTTTTGGTCTGATGGAATCCCTACCTAATTTGCATCTGTGAAGCCACACATCCTCACTCCCTCTATCTGTTTGTACCATAGTCCAAGCTAGGTAGTACCTCTGAGGTATCACAGAACATGGTTATCTACCCTCCAAAATAGTTTGGTTGACCTAGGCATAGTTTGGTTGAATGCATAACAAATTTCTAGTCATGTGTTCACAACATACAATAGTGAACCCACCAACTATCAGTAAATAGTAGCATCCACTTCCTCACCTGAAGTGGTATCCTCCTTCCTCCAATTGATTACTAGAGGTGTCTCCATGCATTTGGAACTGTCCATGTGAAACCTCTGAATTATCTTGTTGGCATACTTTCCTTGAGATACAAATAGTTTCCCATTGACTTGCCATACTTCCAATGTGAAGAAGTAGTGCATAAGACTCATGTCCTCCATTTCAAACTCTCATAGAAGGTCCTCCTTTCAAGATCTGATCAATTTCTTATCTCTAGTTAAAATTAAATCATCAACATATAAGACAATAATTAACAATTTACCCTCTACCAATATATGAGAGAGATTTTTATTCTCTTCAGTTTTGGTGAAGCCCATATTGGTGAGATAGCTATCAATCCTCGTGTATAAAGCATGGGTATTTTCTTGAGACCGTAAAAGGCTCATTTGATTTTGCACACATGAGACTCCCGATCAAAAGTAGAAAAGCCTTTTTGTTGCTCGATATACACCTCCTCCTTAATAAATCCACTGAGGAATCTTGTTTTTACATCCATCTGGTGGATCTTCCACCCCATGTTTGTATCCAAATCAAGAATTGATCTAATGAATGAGTACCTTGCTATAGGAAAAAAGGTATCCTCACAGTCAATCCCCTCAAATTTAGAGTACCCCTTGGCCACAAATATGGCCTTATATATGCTTCTGTCTGCTACATGTTTACCTTGAAGATCCAACTCTAACCCACAGCTGATTTGTTAGCTGGCCTTTGGACCAATTCCCAAACACTATTATCTACAATGGATTTTTATTCCTCCACCATTGCATCAACCCATATAGGCTTCCCTACTACTTCCTCGAAGGAGGATGGTTTAGTCTCTACTAGCATAGTCATTCGAGCCATGTTGCTAGTGTAACAATCTGGTTACCTTCTCTGTCTACGCTGATTTGAAGGAGCACCCACATTCTCCCTTTCATCCTACATAAGTCTCTCAACTTACCTAGTCCTTTTCATGCCTTCTATGGATAGTTCTACTTGAGTGGTTGTTTCCACTCTCTGCTCCTCAATTTGTGGCTACTCCACAACTTCCTCAGGCTCCACTGCAAGAGAGAAAAAAGATCCTCTTCTAGTGGGATCCAAAGCTCCCTCTAAAGAGAGCACTACATGGCTTTATCTTCATCAATTTTACACCCTTTCACACAACTGTCATTCTCAGGGATTACAAGTACACATGATAGTTGTGGGGACTTTCTGTGGAACCCAAAAATACCCCCAATTTTGTTGTTGGCTTTAGATTCTTTCTTGATTATTTGGAGACATGGAAGTAAACAGAGGCTCTAAAAATCATGAACTCTGACTCATTTATCTTTCTCCCCAAGAAATACTCCACCAGTGTAACCATGCTCAAAATCTAATGTGGACTTCGGTTCTGGAAATAGACTATTGTGTTGCATGCCTAAACCCACAAATGGAGAGTTATGCCTTGATCATGAAACATCTCCCTCATTGATTGCATAATGCTAGGGTTCTTTCTTTCAGCCACCTCATTCTGTTGTGGGTTGTGGGGAGTTTTCAACTCTTATCTAATTCCTTCTTCTGCATGAAAATTTTTAAATTCATTCGACACGTGCTCAAATCTGTTATCACTCTTGAGAGCTTTCACATTCTTTCCTATTTCTTTCTCAACAAGTACCTCGAATCAATGGTCTTGGAAAGTGTCTCATCATTCTTCCTTATGAAGAGGATCCATCAATTCCATGAGAAGTCATCAATAAAAATGAAAAAATATTTGTGCCAGAGAGTGGATGTTATCTAGAAAGGTCCACATACATCAAAGTGGATCCTTTCAAAGATTGCATGTGCTCTGTTGCCTTGATCATGGAATCTAGATTTTGCGTACTTCACCAAAGTAAATCCTTTGAATACATCCTTCTGCTCAAGGGTTGCTTTGGTGAGGTCTGAGGTTATCTGCTACATGATATTCAAAGTGCCATGATGCAAATGGCCAAGTCTTCTATGCTAAATTTCACTGACATCATGGCTATGCATCTTTTGTGCCTTTGTGCTAAACACAATAAAATCCTCCATATCTAGCTTGTAGAGGTTCTTCATATGAACCTCGATCTACTTCACCTGTCCCATGGCTATGTGTCTGAATAATTCTTTTCCTTGGTTGAATATTACATCATAACAATATCTTCCAAGACTAAAACAAAGACGATATTTTTCTTTAGGTCCATAATGAACATGACATCCTTGAGCCTAAGGGGGGAGCATGACTCCCTCTAAAACGTAATTGTATGAATCCTAATCACACTATAAATTCTGTTGTCCCCCATATCGATGTGAATCTGCAAATTTTTTTTTTCCAGGTCATTGAAAATGTCTCTACACATTGTTATGTGGAACTATGCACCTGAAGCCAAGTCCCACATGATCCCATCACTATGTTGGTCATGCATGCAATGAGGGTAAATTCAAGCTCAAACTATGACACCAAAGCTTCACCTACTTCTCTTGATAAGGTCTTCTTGCTTTCCTTCTTGTGTGGAAACTTCATGGTATAGTGCTTGAATTCATGACAATGGAAGAATTTAATTTTTGACAAATATTTCTTCTTGCCCCCTTGAGTGGATTATGGCTTGGATTGGGATTTATTCCCTTTTCCCTTCTTTGACTTTCCATCCAATGAAAATATTTCTTCATCCTTGTCCTTAGATGAAGTCCCATCTCTAGTATTTTGCCTTATTTCCTCTTATACCAAATCGAACCATAATCACTCCTAATTTGATTGTTTCTCCCTTCCATTCACTAAATCTTGATAGCTATGCCAACTCTTGGGAAGGACCTAAATGACTAGGCCTGCTAATTCATCTTCAGGGATAATAACACCGATCCCACCCAATTCAACATGACATTGTGTCAACTAGTTTAGATACTATGGTATAATGTCATTCTTCTACATCTTGATACTTCGAATTTTATCCTTGAGTGCCATCTTTCTGTGGTCAATACTATTCTCGAAAAATTATGTCAGTTCTTTCCACATCGCGAATGAATTTTATTTTTCATGGAGATTTGAGATTATATGATCTAGTACTCCCTCCAATATTATTCTGCTCACCTTGGCTACATATTTCTTCCACTGTCTAAGTTCTTGGACATCATCTGGTCGTGGTCTTGGAATATATGTCTTGGCATTTTAAAGAAATCCATTTTCCTCCAATACTTACTCCATATAGTCCTTCCATGCAATAAAAATTGAGGTTCCTTTCAAGGAATATTCTAGCCTTAGTCCATTGAAGGCCATCTTCTCATCTTTGAAGAAATCCTGCTACATTGATCTTCAAATTCGAATCTCTGAGAAACAACTTTGAATTTCGTTCTCTAATGTGAATCCAATTCTAATACCATGTATAAATTAGGCTTTATATTTGCAATTGATCATGAAATTTTAATCAAAATCATAAGACACAAACCTGCTCTACTACTCTGTAGACATTAATTCACAATTTAGAAAAAAAACTTAGGTATTCAAGAAGAATAACACACATGCAACAAGTATTTTAATCTAGGGAAAGAAGTCTGCTAGGCCTCAAATTATTGCTGCCCCAACATGGGGGATAACCACCCAGTATTGACCTTAAGACAAGTCCTTTTTTGTTTTAAGTGGTGGCTCTGACTTGGGATAATGGGACTAATTACCCAGTGTGGGTTTTCAGATGAGAGTGGGTGGTTAATGAGCATATCCAATAGAATAATGATAACCTAAATGACCTATTCTATCATGAAAATCTCTAACTAACTTATTCTAATATAAACTTGGGTATTTTTGTGTGGTATGTGATCTAGAAAGATATCTTCTTAACATGTGATAATAAAGATTAATCACGCATAAATAAATATGATAACGTATAATATATATTCTTTGGTTAAGTAGTTAGTCAAAGAAATTTATAAAATATATCACATATATGATGAGTTATATATGAAAATCAACAATTTTATCTAGCCGTCATACAATAGTGCAATTAATGCTTAAGATAATGATTAAATGTCTCCTACAATTAATGAAAATAAAGTGTTGTCACTAATTGAACAAAAACAGAATGAATCATACAAGATAATAGTACCATATGTGTGAAGTTTTTCTCATTTGACTAATGAAAATGGATCAATTCCTTTCTTCAAATCAAATTATCTCCCAAGAACACAATAATGTATCAACAAATGAATGTAGTATGATATCTAAAAGAAACAACCATATTCCATCATTTCACTGAAGCATTCACAAACTTACAATAGTGCATTCTTTTCAAATGTTTTTGATAAAATTATGGACGCTTCTCTAAATGCATGAGAAGGGTATAAATACTATTCTAACCAATGTGCAAAAATAGATTATACAAAAATTTGAGGAGGTTTCCAACAACCTTCCTCCTAATTAGTTAGCTAACTCTAAAAATAAAAAGTGGCCTGATGAGCAGAGGCTAAGATGATGATTTGTTGTCTACCATCTTGTCCCTCAAATTGCATATATCGGTCATTGTTTTGGGTTGAGGAGGTGCCCCAAAATGTTTCCTAAGTTGTCCTGCAAAAATCACATCAGTGGGAGGTGGAAGCATCCATCGAGTCAAAAGAAGTGAGCAGTTAGTTAAGGGTCATGATCTAGTTGTGTGGTTTCACGACATATTTCCAATATAACTCCCATTCAAACTTAGTCAATTTTGTGATTGCTTCCCTTTGAGTCTCTACCTTCTCCTGCTAGCTTTTATGAAAAGCACCTAAATCGAGCATTTCTTTTAGATTGCCTTCCTTTATCATGTTGGTGACAAACAAAGTGTGGTTCACCACCTTGATTATATTCTTCAATACCCCAGCTACCGTAGAAACTACTATCTTAGATTTCTTGATTCTCACATCCCAATCTATGAAAGGAATGTATTTGTGTGTCTCCTCAACTTCAAGCAGATTGGATTTCCTCCTATCTTTTGTTTCCTACCATTCGATGAACTCTAAGATTGTGGTGTTGAGATCAGTAAACCCAGCTCTCTGGTCAATCACCTTATCTGTTAGCTGGTCACTAGTGATCAAATAAGGAGTAATGTGTGATAATTTTTGGCAGAAGTGATGTTGTTGTTTCATTACGAGGGAATTTATTTTCGACGCCTGTTTAATGAACTCCTCAGTAGTAGGGACATCCTTATATCTTTCCATGTATTGCTGAAATTCTTGGAGTTGAATGTTTTTAGCTGATATATTAGCTTTGTGGCTTATTTTCAGGACCTCCATGCTCTATTGCAATTGAGCAAGCTGCTCAACTGTTTGCTTATTCACACTGGCTTTCTCTGTTTCAAGCTATTGCTCGAGCTGCGCAATCCTCTCCTCCTTTTCTCTCAACAAAGTAGAGACTTTAGTGGCTTTGTCCATGGTCACCATTTCATATGCTCCTGTGAACTATGACAATCTAGTCAAGTTTTCAGATGGGTTGAACGGAATGCCCCTCCAAACTATGTCCATTAGCTCCTTTCCAAGTGGGAGTTCGGGTGTTTCTACCCTTTTCCTTTTTCTCTATCTTCTTACTACAACCTTGTGGAGAGGTTTGTAGAACACATCAAGTGGAGGGATTTCGGTCACTTTCAAGACGATCTCTGATGTGGGAAGAGCAAGGATAATGTCAGTCTGATGGGATGTTGTCTCTTGCTCATCCATAGGCTTGGACTACTCATCAGTGGATTTGGATTTCTCGTCCATAAACTTGGATATTGTATTCTCCTGAATATGCAGAGGAGTTTGACACTTCACTGTCTCTTGGTTGGGAGTGTCTTGTAGTTTATGATTAAACAAATCCCACTCGTACTCCAAACTACTCCCTTTGACCTCTGAACTTATTTGTTTATGTGGGGTGCTGATAACCTGTTTCTTAGCTGACTTTCTGTTGGACTTTGTTGTATTATCTGTGTCCAGGGCCTATCATATATCTGGTGTTCTCTAAGTATTTACGTGAGACATTATGCGAGAACTAGGTCCTCCACTGTTAACAATCACACTTGGTGCAGGCTTATCTTCGATCTTCATCAAGTGCATTGGGATTACTTCGAGCCTTTAATTTTTGAATTCCCGAAATCTTTAAAAATTTTCAGGACTCAAGTTCACTTTGGCCCATTTGAACGCTTGTTCGAAGAACTCAGTTCACTGTAATAGGTCTTCAAAATCGTTATACTCATGGTTGTATGGCTTGATCTTTACCATATTAGTGATGTTATGTGTTACCTTATCTGGATGAAAGTTCCTTTTCATAAATGTATGAAGCCTGAGGGCTTCAATGTTTATTGACTCCTTAATGACGTGATTAAAATTTGCTATAGCAAAAGAACCGCACTTGACAGTTAAAGAGGGCCATAATAACTTCTTGTTTTCTTTGAGAATTTTAGTTAGGCCTTTTCCCACAGTTTTGTGGGTGATTTCCCTTGCTAACAATATATCATAAACATACAAAAGAAGGACATATGGATTGGTTGTGCTACCAAAAACCCTAATGTAGGTGAACCATTCTCCAATAAAATATTTTTCGATAGTTAGAAGGTATGTTGCAACTTCTTGGGAGAACTGGGGGCTTTCTTATTGAAAATTATTTGATGCAGGGACAAAATAACAAAATGACATATTTTATAGAAATAGGGTATAATTGGATTCCAATATTTCCTTATGACTGAGATGAATAAGGTAGGAGTCCTGTAAGGTCCATTGCCAACCCATGGTCAGAAATGTAGTGCAGAAACTGTTGGCGTCCATAATGTAGGCACTAAAATATAACAGAGGAAGGTTCTTTGGAGAGGAGGCGCTCTTCTATCAATATTCAATAATGATGGTGGCTAGGTTATTAGATAGGATGGTGGCCCAATTCATGATGTGGGAATTAATGCAAGAATCAATCATAGGAATCCATTCTATGGAAAACTTAGAATTATTGGTTAACCCATATAGTCTACATAACATAGTAGTTTCATAGTTGTAGGGGTTTGCCAAAGAGGTTATAGCATACATACCCGTTTTTCAAATTTGAATTTGTTGTCCAATACCCTCTAGCCCTGAATCTGCTTGAAGGGGTTTGGGTTCTTCTTTGTGAAGCTGGCCATGTATGTCTTATCATATATACCCTCAGGATCAAGTATATGGTACATTTTTTCATGTCCTTTGCTTTGAATGATCTTATGAGTTCCATTATTGAATTCATGAATTTCCTATCTTAAATGGTGAGGTTTTTGACCACCCACCTGATCATATCCATATATGAGAGAAATTCAACCCTCGCTCCTATCCTATGTAGGAAAGAACATGCATCATCCTTGAATGAAGCCTCGAAGGTCTTATTGAGTCAACTGTTGCTATTTTGACAATAATCTTGGAATGCTCATCCTCAAGCCTATTGTATATGACTTCCCAAGCTGTTTGTCCTTCGTCAGCACTACAGATTGTATTAGAGAATATGGGAGCCATCTCTGTAAACTTGAATTCAATGATGATCTTCTTTTTCTATTTTTGTATCACTTTCCTTAATGGCATGCCTTTTGTAGCTTTCCTAAAATGGACAGTATATATCTAAGCATTTGGTATCGAGCAATTAAGATTGAAATCTTTTCTGAAATGACCTTGGACCGTGAGAAAGGTTTAAATGAGATACTCAATGTTAACTACCCATAACTTGGAAAATCAATACGTCTCCTTGGGCCACTAAACATTTTTAACCTGTCAATCCATTCGTTTTTATATTAGAATGCAATTATTTCACATTCTTACCATTCTTATTCTCACATCGCAATCTTTATAAGAATGCAATATAGCATTTCCTACTCTATAAAACAAAATGCTATTGTGATTGTCGCAGTATCGCATTTCGCAAATCATTAATGGGCATTCTAGTGGCATAGCTTAATTACTTGCAAAGTTTGTGAAGTGTGATTTGTGAAATGACAAGGTGATTATGATCAAAATATCGTAGTGGTAGGTTTGATTGCGTATTGCAAATTTTTAAAGGTGTTTTATGATAGTCACATGGAAAAGCGCAATTTGGGATTTGCGATGAGGATCTCATCCTTGGGTTGTTTTGCAGGATGTTTTCAAGGAATTTTTTTAGAGCTAGGTTTTATTATCCTAAGAATAATAATTTAAAAAGGGTCCCCATTCATATTTCTAACCTTATTTATTGTTATTCATAAATGGGGGGGTTGTTTTATGGTACAGCAATTGGCGATTCACTTCAGAGAACTAGTTGTCTCTAAGTAGTTTTTCTAAAATTTCTAAAACTTTCAAAG
Organism: Pinus taeda; assembly: GCA_000404065.3. Lineage (NCBI taxonomy): Eukaryota > Viridiplantae > Streptophyta > Pinopsida > Pinales > Pinaceae > Pinus > Pinus taeda. The sequence goes on from APFE031237860.1 coordinate 70,524, forward strand.
TAATTAGAGTTATAGGAATAATAATTACATGAGTTATAAAGTAAACAAAATATCTCTTGAATCATAATCACTTACTCAATCTATTTATTCCACTACTTTACTCTTGTAATGATAAAAATGCAAATGTTTGCATCAGTCAATAACAAGAGTTAAAGTGATATAGCAGGTGTTTTCTATAGATTAGCTTTGGGTGTTTACTCATTTATCACAGATAGAGCTTCTGCTGCCAGCAGGCATTCATAGCCTCGACAGGGTTATCTTTTAACCAACAATGATTCATTGTCCCATCTAAAGCAATTTTCAAATTTCAAAATGATATTCATTTGCTTTGAATCTCACTTAGATCTTGTCCCTTTTTCTTTTTTGATATAATCTTTTCTTTTAGGTTTCTTAAAATACATCGTGTAGGCTTGGTAACCTAATATCACAATGCCATTCACTGGTTGTAACTAAACTGAACAAGTTGGCTCTAGATGAGACCCCTTGTCTTTTGATCAATGAGATCATTGGCTATTACCCTATTTTGATATGCAGTATTTGTAATATCAGTTTAATTATTTCCCTATGACCATGGTAAACAAGCTTGTAATGAGACTTTTTATCTTCTAAGTTTTGAATATTTTAGAATTACACTAAGAAAAAGGAAGATTTTATCAAATGGAGTGAATCATTGGCTCTTTTAAGATTTTTGGATGATAATGATAGAGTTTTAAGATACTCATCTGCAAAAAGTCCTTACTAGGTTAAAGATTATTTTCTTGATTGATAACAAAACATTCATACTCTAAAAAGATAAGAGTTTATTCATAAAATAAATGTTCCTTAGTAAGATCAAGTTTTTAAAAAGAAAGCAGGTTTACTTTGGTACTCAAATGTTCAAATTATTTCTTTTGACTTTTACTTACTTATAGAAGCGAAAAATTAGAAATATTATTAAAGATCTTATTTTGAAAAGCCAAAAGTAAATACTACTTAAATTTTATTTTGCTAAGAAATTTAAAGGTGATATGATACAAAATTGGAAGAGGCTAACTTCTAAGAAAAGTACTTTTTCAATATTTTCCCATTGACAGGAAAATAATCCTTCTTACCGGACATGTCTTGTAGAAGAAATGTTGATCAATTTTCTCAATAATTTGAAAAGGGCCAAGCCATGGTCTTTGAAATTTTGTTTGTTTACCTTTTTCCTTGTTTTCTTTGTCCCATTTGAAAACCAAATCACCTACTTCAAAAGTTTTTTTACTGGCAGAGGTTGTACGAAAAGAGGCTTTGACTAATTTTTGGTGATGGAAGTGGGTTTCTTTGGCCTTTTCTCATTCTTCTTCAATCTTAAGAATCTGAAACTGTCTAGCTTGGAGAGAAGAAGAAGTATTTTCATCAATGAATTGTACTAGGGCAAGAGATGGGATTGCTATGTTTGTAGGAATAACAACTTCTTTTCCATAAATTAAAGCAAAAGAAGAACTGATAGATGACTTTTGTGTAATTTGTTTGCCCATAGAGAAAATGTCAATGCTTTATGCCAATTCCTATGATTTTGGTCAATAGTCCTTTTGATAATTCTAATGAGGTTTTTGTTCATTGATTCTGCTAACCAATTACCTTGTGGAAAATATTTGGCTGAATATTTTAGCTTAAAACCTCGCTTTAGAGAAAATTCTACAATTGCATTTCCATAAAAGTGAGATGCATTGTCAAACATTAAAGATGAGGGTAAGCCATACCTGGTAATTATGTACTGATCAATGAAGTCCGTAATGATTTTTGTATTGGCTATCTTTAAGGGGATAGCTTCTAACTATTTTGCAAAATAATCAGTACTTCTAAGGATGAATCTATGTAGTTTGGAAGAGTTAGCAACAATCTCACCAATTATGTCTAATCCCCAGTATTGAAATGGTTGTTGGATGTTTATTGGTTGCAAAGGGAATGTTGGCTTCCTTTCTCTTCTGGTTGTAGTTTGAGAAGTTTTACACTTTCTCGCATATTCATGTGCATCCTTAAATATCCTTGGCCAATAATATCCTGCGTGTAGGATTTTGTGAGTTGTCCATCATGTATTTCCTCTGAAATGTCCTCTAGATGGTCCATCATGTAATTCCTGCATGACCTTTTCAGCTTCAGGTTTCTCCAAGCATCTTAGTAATACTGAATCATAATTTTTCTAAACAATACATCATGGATCAATTCATACTAATTTGATTTCATCCTTTAAGCGCAATTTCTGTTATAATTAAGATGCATAGGAGCATATATGTTCTTCAAATAAAATTTCAAATCAACATATTGTGATTATGTATCATTCAGGATTACCTCTGATATTTGCACTTCGTTACCTTGATCTTCTTCTGTTGATAATGAAGAAGCTCCTATTAAAAACATGCAAAAACCTTGGACCCTAACAATTTTAGTTGGTTAGATTTCTACATCATTTTATTGTAGCAAAGTAACCCAATTGGCTCTTTTCTCTCATACTTCTCTTTAGATTAATAATTCTCTTATTGCAGGGTAGGGTACTACTATATTTGTATGGGATTTAAGAAGAAAAGGTCTGAAATGTTTCAAGGTTTCAAAAATAGCAAATGCTTGTTTCTCGACAGCTGAATAATTTAACTCGACACCTTGCAAGTTAGAACTTAAAAAAGAGATGGGTGCCTAGATATTTTCATTGTTTAGTTGTGTTAAAACTGTTGCATATCATGTATCGGAGGAAAAAGTATATAATACAAAAGGTTTGAGAAAGTCAGGAGTTTTCAACAAAGGAGCATTTATAATGGTGTTTTTAATCAACTCAAATGAATCCCTTTCATGTTTGCCCCATTTGAAAAATATGTTTTTTTGTATCATTGTCTGAAGAGGTAGGACAATTTGTGAAAAATCTGGAACAAATATTTTACAAAATTAATTTTGCCTAGGAACGATTGCATGATATTTTTGTTATGTGGGAGAGGAATATTTTCAATCTCTTGCACTCTATCAGGAACAATGTAAATCCCTTTCTTGGACACTATAAACCCAAGGAGTTTACCTTCCAGTAACAAAAAATAAGATTTTTTTGGATTTAAGGAAATGCCATATTTCCTGCATATTTAAAAAATGTGCTTCAGGTCACTTAAACGATTGTTCCTATTCTTAGAAAATATTGTGATGTCATCTAGGTAAATAATAGTTGATTTATTAATCAGACCTTTAAAAGAAATATCCATAGCACATTGAAATGTAGCACCTGCCTTAATGAGTCCAAAAGGCATCTTCTGATAGGCGTATGTTCCCTAGTTGGTCTTGAATATTGTCTTTAATCTATCATCTAGATGCACATGAATTTGATTATATCCTGAGAATCCATCTAGAAAAGACATTAATTCAGAACCTGCAACTGATTGAAATATATGTTCCATGGTAGGAAAAGGAAAGTTATCTTTTTGACAAGCTTTATTAAGGTTCCTAAAATCGATACAAATCCTAATATCACCGTTCTTTTTTCTTACAGGCACCATATTTGACACCCACTTATATTGTCTAACAGGGAAGATTATTTTGTCTTTCAGAAGCTTGTTCAATTTGGATTTGGTTTGACACTCAAGGTTTGGGTGAATTTTGTGAAGCTTCTGTTGAATTGGATTTTCATTTAAAGTCATAGGTATGGTATGTTGAATCGCAGAGGTATCATAGGTTTTGATGACATCCGCGTAATCCCAAGAGAGGACACATTTGTATGTTTTCAACAACCTAATGAATGATATTCTTTCTTCTGATGATAGGCCAAGACCTAGGTTGAAATTTTGATGTTTTTCAGTTGTCCCTAAGTTTACTACTCCAAATCTCAAAGTAGAACTTTGAGTTTTGGAGTTATTAACTTGCTTGAATCTATCCTTAATATCATAGAGATCTTGCATTTTAACTATACACTTCAGAATTGCGTTTTGATTCTGATAATTTTTAATTTGCAAATCATGTTATTGATCATCTATGATCTGTTCCTCATAGGACCCTTCTAATGTAAGGAAAATAACTATATCACATGATTATTGAATACTCTCCAATTTGTTACATTATCGAGAATACATGGCCTAAATATTAACTCTATTGAAAATCTATCTTGACTGAAATATTCTGAGGGTATAATATTGGATGCCACATTAGCAAGTAAGTTAGCAGTTGCGTTTTGTAGTCTAGGAACTAAAGAAATGTTCAAAGTAGAGAAGTGAGAATTCAAATCTTGGGCTAATGTTTGATAATGTTTAAGGTGCCCAAAGACATAATGAATTGCATTTCTTACCTGCTTCATAATTATTTCAAAATCACTATAGACTTCCAGATATTTGACATTAAGGTCAATGGCTTTGTGTAGTCCTTGGATCAATGGTTCATATTAAACAATACTATTGGTGCACTGGAATTCAAGTCTACAAGCTAACGTGGTTTTCTCCCCTTGTGAATTGACCAAAATGCATCCTACACCCGTGTCGTCTTTAGATTTGGAACCATCAAAATAGAGAGTCCAGAACAAATAATTATTTGAAATTTTATGTACTAAATTTACACACTTGGAAGCATCTGGGTGTGAAAATTTTTCTATTTGAGGCACTACGACGTTATTTGGAAAGGGAGACCTTTGAGAATTAAAGGATCCAAAAGATGACTCAACTGAATAATTTCCAATGATGTTATTGGTGAAGGCAACATGTTCATTTCTTCCCTCAAGATCAATGACAGTATATTTCATGAACTTTTCTCGGTCTACCTTGATTTTGTTTGGTTTACCATTATGTGGAAACGACATGTGAGGCCAATTAGTTGCAAAGTAACCACACAACTTTTCATACCAATCCATACTTAGGATTAAACCATAAAATTCAAGGATATTAGCCACTAAAATATTAATTATTTGCAAAACTTTTGGATAAGAGGAAATCTTAATTGAAACTAATGCTATTTCTCCAAGTTTCTCTACTTTTATCCTGTCTAATTGAAATATGTGTACTGTGGATTTTTGAGGTATAATATTCAAGTTGGTGCACACAGCTCTTGGCATAATATTTGAGGGAGGCTCCTGAATCAATAAGACAATTATGAACATTCCTGTTGAAAAATTCAAAAGTGAGAAGAAATTGAGGAATATGAGAAATAGATCTATCATCGATTATGACTAAATCTGAAGGATCTACTTTGTTGGAAGATGATGGAGGTTTTCCCATATTGTAGGAAACTTGAGTAACTATAGCAGATGGTAGAGGGGATATAGGAATTGCTTTTAACTTTCTTAATAAAATTTTCTGCTGTTGCTTGAGTTTAGTGAGTTCATGCAATGAAATTTTTTCTCTATTCTTCTTCATATCTTTGATTATGTTGTATTCCACTGTTTCTGAGATTACAAATGTTTTGGAAGAATTTGGAGGATCTAGTGGAATAGAGTCAGTCTGACTAGTCTTAGACTTTTTAGTTACTATTTTCTCATTTACAGGAGTAGCAGTTTTTGGTTTCTGATTTGTGATAGACATTTTAGGATATTTTTTTCTCCTTGTAGTCATTGACATAGCTTGTGCCTCTTCTTCATTTGGAAGGATGAATTCCACATTTGATTTAATTCAGCTTCTTCTTTTGTTTTGGCTTCCTCTTTGACTAGTGAGTCTTATTTTGTTTCTTGATCATACTCGGAATTTGAAATGGTGTTCGGGGTTTGTGACGTAGAAGAAGGATTCCTTTTAAATGAGAAAAAAAGTTTCTTGGGAGTAGAGGATTCTGCGACCTGCTTTTTGATTTCAACCATTTCATTAGACATCATCTTTAATACTTTTTGCAGGCCTTAAAGATCAAAAGGGTCCTTTCAAGATTTATTTTTAGAATCATCCTTAAATGTTACTTTCTTTGACTTCCTCTCATTTTTTTGCAATCTGTTTTCCAAAGCTATAATCCTTCTTTCTAGAGATAGGGATTCTTTCATGTTTTCTACAAGGGTTGACTCATTGGCTCTATCTGCAAAAATTGTAATATTAGAGGGAAGAGAGGGGCAACTCCCTGTTGTTTCTCAGAACATCTTATCACATAGACAATTTCACAATAGTATAAAGGGAGGGGAAACTCCCTGCAATATGAGTTTGCCCAAATCAATGTATACAATCTTCTTTTATAAATACAAGTTAAATCTTGGGATACCCCAAATTTACAGTTAGGAAAGTTTCCAACTTTCGGAAAACTCGGTTGCCTAGCTTGTCAGTGCCTCTGCATGGTTTCCACATGACTCACCAACCCGTTGTTCACCTCGTCACACGATCATGTTGTTTTCCCAACTTGGGCGTGCCTCGTCGTAACAAAGTCACCACACACGGACGTCTCTGCACGAGTCACACCTCCATTCACAACTCCAACACTTCACCATTTCCACCATTTCGTTGTGCATGGTTTGGTGTTTCCTTGGTGGAGTAGGAGGCGATGGTTGCGGTTGAGTAGGTGGTGCAGGAAAATGAGCGAGAGGAGTGTTGTACTGGGGCCTCCACCCCTGATGAGGTGCATTCCACTGAGGCTGTGGCTGAGCATAAGAGTGAAACGAATGAGCAGCTGGTTGGGCATAATATGGATCTGTGAAGGAACAAGGAGGAGGATACGACCAAGGAGGGGGTGTGGACCGGGAAGGATGAGTAGGGGGACCCCAAGAAGGCATGGAAGTGGCTTGATAGGGGTCGTAATAGGTATGAAATGTCTCTTGCGGTTCATGCTGGTAAGGTATAGGTCCAGGTGACCTCCTTTGGTTCATGAAATAGAGTGGTTCAGTGACTTCTTTGGCCCTTTGATATGCAGCTTTGATTCCAGGCAAGGAAGGGCACTGATTCGTAGGATGGTATTCTTCACAGATGAAACACACTTCTAGGGAGTGCATTGGACATTCGTGCCTATGATGCTTTCTAGTGCACCTAGGACAAAATATGTCCAAAAACCTCTTGGCTTCCTCTTGCTTCCTTTGGATCTGTAAGGTATCTAGTTGCATGGAAAGAAACTGCCTCATCTCAATCTTGAAATCTTCTATCAGATTCTCACATTCACCTCTAAGGATTGAGTTGGAAGAAAAAGTACTACTCCAAACATTTCTGTTTGTAGCCATGTTCTACAGTGGAATTTTTTCTTCTCCTCCCCTAGAGGTTCTTTAAATATTCCTTGATGTCTGCCCAGGGGTTCTTCTTAATCACAACCATCAAAGAAGAGAGAAGGTTGGCTGTGTGAAGCAATGGGGGGTGTTGTGCCAGTATTTTGGTAAATTATCTCTACTCCTACCAGGCATGAAATGAAATCTTTTTGGTTGACTTTTGTATTTTTCTTCTTATACCTGCAAAACTAAAATAGATTGAACTGCAACTAACTATCTTAATGAAATGAAAATGCGGAATTGAAATGAAAGCAAGAAAGGACTAATCTATTTTGCTCAAATGAAATTGTAGGAATGAAATGCTAATTTAGACTTGCAGAATGAAAATTGCAAAAACGAAATGCTAATCTACGCTTGTAGAATTGAAATTGCAGAATTGAAACTCTAATCTATGAAAGCGGGAAATGTCTGTTCTACTTTTGCAGAAATGAAATTGCAGAATGGAAATGAAATAAACTACTTAGTAGAAGGTTGTAGTAGAAAATAGAAGAATAACAACAATCACCAATACTCTGACGCTTCCCCGGCAAGGACGCCAAAAAGATGGTGGGTTCCAGTATTGCAATAATAATGTTGCAACTTCTGGGGCTCCCTTATTTAATTTTATCAACCCGGTTGTTCGTAACAAACTTGGAAGCGACGGTGCTATATGCACAAGTACTAGCTCTTGCCGCAGCTGTCACTTGGTCAGTTGGCACAAGTCCGCTAGGGGCTTTAGCCAACTTCTATGAGCTCTTAGAAGAAGCTTTCTAATTGATGGATGAAATCTAACTCAAAGGAAGCTAATCTACTTGCGAAAAGAAACTGAAAGCCAAAAAGAAATGCAAAACCTAGCAAACCCTAATTCTACCAGCTAGTTCTACTGATGCAAAAATGAGAATGCAAACTACTGAATGAGATTCTATTGAATTCAAAAAGGGAAAATGTATATGTCTTAGACTACTTTTTTCCTAGAAATTATCTTTTTGTATTTTTTTGATTAAGTGTCGATTTTCACATGCATATGCTTGAACTGTGCTTCACTATGCAGGGATGAATCAAGGAAGAGGAATGCTTGGAAATGGTTGGAGAGGTTCAGATAGGGTCTAAGGAGTCCCTAATACTCTTCCCCAGAGTTTCACAAGGTTCGGCTATCATGAAACCTCACTTGTGATCTTCTACAGGAAGTCTGCAGGGGTTCTACAGGATGTTCCAGAATTTCTACAGGAAGTTTCAGAATTTCTATAAGATGTTTGGAAATTGGTTTTTAGGGGATGGATGAGTGAGGGAAGGTGCATGGATGGATCTGGAGGTAGGATAGGGGTCTAGAAATGGCCTAAGGATTGGTGGGTGGATAAGTGAAGAGATGTAGAAGGCTGACTTGGCTTGAAGAAGGCTAAGGCAATGATAGGGAAGGAGGTAAGGATTCATGGACAAAAAGGGTAGATAGGGAACGAGAAAAGCTAAGAGATATGACAGGTGGCTCAGATGATTCTTTGGGTAGATGAATGAATGAATGAATGAATGAGGATGCCATGCACGGTGTACTTTGATCAAATCAACAAAGACCTACAAATGATCAAATCCTAAACTAGTCTAGCCTAACCATCAACAACATAAATGAGCAGTAACTTTATTTGGGAAGAAAACCTTATACATCAACTATGCAAAGAAACATTTCAGATGTCCAAACCCATGACTAATCTCTACAAATGAAAACAATACACTAAGGATTTCATGGTCAAGCAAAATTAGTGTTTTTGTGGGCAGCAAAGTCATCCTAGTCAGAGCTCCTGATCCCACTGAGGGAGAGGTGAAACCATAGATGTTTTATGGCCCTTTTCTTGAAGCTTTTTCTGTTAACAACCTATCAACTAAATCTGAGCATGAAAAGCTATTTTACTCACCAAAAACAACCTAAATAACAAGACAAGATTTAGATCTAAATAGCAGATTTTATTCTAAGAATGCAGCAAAGACACATGAAAGTAAACAAAGGAGGTACTGGGCGCTTGAGATGGGCCCAACACCAAGAGCTACAACCTCCTAAGAGAGATTTAGAGCTGGTGCAAAGATGGATTCATCTTTATTGAGCAAGAAATGTTACATTCCAAAAAACTGTCCACAAGGAGAACTTGAAAATGTGCTGAAAGCAAAGCTAATCCATTGGCTAAAAATTGAACTACAAAATGACTACAAAATGACTAACTACTGGCTAACCAAAATGAATAACTACTAGCTAACCAAAATGAGGCCCTAAGCCCTCTTATTTATACAAATTGGGGACCCCAACAGTCCTCCTCAACTTTAGGGACTCGGCTGCCAAAACTTGTAGTTAACAGCAGTCCTACTTGACTTGCTGGGCTGCCCTTGTGCTAATTGATTTGGTGGCCCTTGAACTCTGAGATGATGGTGGAGAATTCAAGGTAAGGGCCCATAAATGAAGGGGACACCTTCCTACAAATCCTCTCCCTTGTTCTCCCACGAATTTGGCTGCCAAGTGCTCATTAAAACCTTCTATTTTGTCTCCAAATTGACCAAAAAGTCTACACAAAGCACACATTAGACTTGTTGGCATAATGACTAACCCAATTCACTCTTTTAGCATAAATATAATAAAAAACATGCAATAAACTAATGAGAATGGTGGATTAAGTCGAATTAGGAGGTTGAATGAGCCCAAATAGTTATCCATTTTTGGGGCTCATCACATGCCGCACCCTACCTGGGTCACCTGTCCACACGATCCTTTGTTTTGGTGTGCATGACATGCCTTTTCTCAGCTGCCCGTCCACATGTCTACCTGTTCACCCATTCACCTAAACTCATTCACCCGGATGACTTCACCCGAGTCACCACACGACTTCACCCAGGTCGCTCGACGACCTCACCTGGCTCACCTGAACGACTTCACCTGGGTCGCCCGACGACCTCATTTCGCTCACCCGAATGACTTCACCTAGGTCACTCAAAAATTGTAATATTAGAGGGAAGAGATGATCTCTTCACTTTGAGGATATGGATATTTTTCAAATGGATGATGTTGTCCTTGACACTACTAGCTCAACTTTCTTGATTCACGTGTCCCAATCTGTGAAAAGAATGTCTTTCTGTGTCTCCTTGATTTCAGGCAGATTGGCTTTCCTTTCTTCCTTTGTTTCCTGCCATTCGATGAACTCTGAGATTCTGGTGTTGAGATTAGTAAACTCAATTCCCGGTCGATTGACTTATTTGTTAGTCGGTCGCTAATGATCATATGAGTAATGTGTGACATTTTTTGGCAAAAGAGCTCTTGCTATTTCATTAGGAGGGAGTTTAGTTCCAGTGCCTCTTTAATGAACTCCTCAGTAGTAGGGACATCTTTATATCTTTCCATGGCTTGCTGCAATTCTTGGAGTTGCATACTTTTAGCCAATATATCAACTTTGTGGCTTATTTTCAGGACCTTCATGCTCTGTTAAAATTGGGAAAGTTGCTCAACTGTTTGGCTGTTCACAGTGGCTTTCTCTATTTCGAGTTGCTACTCGAGCTGTGCAATCCTCTCCTCCTTTTATCTCAACAAAGTGTAGACTTTATATGTTTTGCATATGCTCCCGTGAACTGTGACAATTTAGCCAAGTTCTCAGCTGGGTTGAAAGGAATGTCCCTCCACACTATGTCCATTGGCTTGTTTCCAGGTAGGAGCTCAGGTGTTTATACCCTTTTCCTTTTTATCTATCTTTTTACTACAACCTTTTGGAGCAGACTGTAGAACACATCAAGAGGAGGGATATTAGTCACTTTCAATATGATCTCTAATGTGGGGAGAGCAGGGATATCTTAGTCTACTGGGATGTTGTCGCCTGCTCATCCATAAGCTTGGCTTGCTCATGCATAGGCTTGGACTGCTCATCCATGGATTTGAATTGCTCATCCATAGACTTGAATCCAGTATTCTTCTAAATATCTAGAAGAGTTTCACACTACATTGTCTCTTAGCTATTTGTCATTTTCGGAGTGTCTTGCAATTTCCGATGAAACTGATTTCACTCTTGCTCCAAACTACTACCTTTGACCTCTAAACTAACTTCTTTAGGTGGGGTGTTGATAACTTGTTTCTTAGCTTACTTTCTACTGGACTATGTTGTATTATCTATTTCTTGGGCCCTCCATGTATATGGTTTTTTCTCAGTATTCACCTGAGACTTTATGTGAGAATTAGTTCGTTGATTGTTAACGATTGCACTTGGTGTAGGCTTATTTTCAATCTTCAATAAGTTCATTGAGATTACTTTGAGCCTTTCATTTCTGAATTTCCAAAATCTTTCAAATTTTCAGGACTCAGGTTCGCTTTAGCCCATTCAAACACTTGTTCGAAGGACTTGGCTAACTGTAACAGGTCTTCAAAATCATTATCCTCATGGTTGTATGGCTTGATCTTTGTCGTAGTAGTGATTTTATGTGCTACCTTTTCTGGATAAAATTGCCTTTTCAGCAATGTATGAATCCTGAGGGCTTCCATGTTTACTAACTCCTTAATGGCATGATTAACATTTTCTAAAGAAAAAGAACCACACTTGATAGGAAAAGAGGGCCATAATAAATTCTTGTTTTCTTTGAGGATTTAAGTTAGGCCTTTTCCCATAGTCTGGTGGAAGATTTCCCTTGCTAACGATTTATCAGAAACATACAAAGCAAGGACATGTGGGTTAGATGTGCTACCAAAAACGCTAATGTATGTGAATCATTCTTTAATAAAATTTTCGCTGATAACTAGAAGGTCTGTTGTAGCTTCTTAGGAAAACTTAGGGGCTTTCTTATTGAAAATTAATTGATGTAGGGGCAAAATAATAGAATGACATATTTTATAGAAATGGGGTATATAATGGGATTCCCATATTTTCTTATCGCTAAGATGGATAGGGAAGGGGTCTTGTAAGTTCCATTTCCAACCCATGGTCAGAAATTTAGTGCATAGATAGATGACGTCCATAATTTAGGCACTAAAATAGAATGGAGGAAGGTTCTCTGGAGAGGAGGCTCTCTTCTATCGATATTCAGTAATTATGGTGTCTAGCTTATTAAATAGGATGGTGGCCCAATTTGATGTGGGAATTAACGTAGACATCAATAAGAGGAGTCTATTCTATGGAAAACTTAGACTTATTGGGTAACCCATATAGTCTACCTAACATAGGAGCTGCATAGTTTGCCAAAGAGGCTATAGTATACATAACCGATTTTTCAAATTTGAATTTGTTGTCCCATACCCTCTAGCCCTCAATCAGCTTGAATGGGTATGGGTTCTTCTTTACGAAGCTAGCAGTGTATGTATTATCATATATACCCTTAGGATCAGGTGTGTGGTACATTTTCTTCATGTTCTTTTCTCTGAATGATCCTATGAGTTCCATTCTTGAATTCATGAGTTTCCTATCTTCAATGGTGAGGTTTTCAACCACGCACCTGATCATATCTGTATATGGGAGGATTTTAGCCCTCGCTCCTACCCTATGCAAGAAAGAACATGTAACATACTTGAATTGAATCCCTGAAGCTCTTAATGAGTCAACTGGTTCTCTTGTGACAATAACTTTGGGATGCTCATCCTCAAGCCTATTGTGTATAACCTCCCAAGACGTTTCTCCTCTATCAGAACTACAAACTGTATCAGAGAATATTGGAGCGATCATTGTAAACTCGGATTCATCGATGCTCTTCTTTTTATATTTCTACATCACTTTCCTTAATTACATGTCTTTTGTAGCTTGCCTGAAATGGATAAGATATGTTAAAGTAGAAGGTATCAGGTAACTAAGATTGAATTTTTTTTTGAAATGACCTTGGATCATGAGAAAGGTTTAAATGAGATACTCAATGTTAACTACCCATAACTTGGAAAATAATTACCTCTCCTCGGGCCACTAAACATTTATTAAGCTGTCAATCCCTTCGTTTTTATATTAAAATGCAATTATTTAAGACACTTTCCACTCTTATTTGCACAGTGTAATCATTAGAAGGATGCAATATAACGTTGACTGCTGTAGAAGGCAAAATGCAATTGTGATTGTCACAATATCGTGTTTTGCAAATCGTTAATGGGGGTTGTAGTGGGATAGTGTAATTACTTGCGAAGTTTGCAAAGTGCGATTTTTGAAATGACAAGGTTCTTATGATCAAGATATCGCAACAGGAGGTTTGATCACAAATCATAAATTTTTAAAGGGTTTTATGATAGTCACATGGAAAAGCACGATTTTCTATTTGTGATGAGGATCTCATCCTTGGGTTGTTTTGCAATATTTTTTCAAGGCAATTTCTTAGAGTTAGGTTTTATTATCCTAAGACTAAAAATTTAAAAAGGGCTCCCATTTATATCTCTAACCTTAGCTATTGTTATTCATAAATGGGGGGGTTGTTTTATAGTACAACAAAACTCAATGTCTTCTTGCATTAATCGAATGAATATAAATATATTACAATTTATTTGCTCAACTGAGCACTCCCTATAAATGCATAACCTATCATTTTACTCACTGAAGGCGTCTAACTCAAACTTAGTAAACATTTTCCTCTGTTTGAGCTCTTTTTTCCTTATGCTATTCATTGAGGAATTAGGCCCCTATTATTTGGGAAACTTCTCTAATTAAATTGTATCATTTCCTAGGTTAATCATTTGAATGCATGTAACACATGCACACTCAAGACTAGTCTATGATTTATGTTACACTGCCTTGGAATCACCAACTCAACTTGGTAGCTCAAATTATCTGCATGCACTAGATAGTTGAGGCTAATTGATTAGTTAAATAGATGATCACTAAGTTTGACTGAAGTCCCACTTCTTTACTAACCTTCCACTAGTTCCTCCAAAATTTGGAACAAGTTTAATTGAAAACAACTTGAGATAATTGACCTTGATTGCTACAAATTAGTAATCACAAATGTTGAAATGAACTCTAATTTATCCATCTAATATTTACTAGGTAAATTAGGTGACACAAGAAATTTCACACAAGTTAACATCATCGAAGTTGTTTACTGCTGTGGAAATTTAAATTTTCTCAATTTAATCAAGGAAAAATCATATTGATAATTTCTTGCTAGATTTTTCAACAACATATGTATGGATAGGTGTCCACTAAGAACATCAGAGCCTGAATCAACTATCTACACTTAGCTGTATTCACCAAATTGGGATTTCTAGCTTATCCACATAACTTATTGAAGTTAATTTCCATCGGTGTGCGTAAGGACTTGCATTTTGTCATTCCAAATCTCTCTAACAACTTCACAAAATAATTTTCTTGTGAAAGGAAATTCTCACTAGGGCTTTGCCACACCTCAATGCCTAGAAAGTAGTGTATGATTCTAATTTTCCTCATCTCAAATTCATGGGTTAGCTCCCTCTTACACTTAATCATCAGAGGTTCACTACCTGTCAAGAATAGATCTTCAACATACAAAATCAAAATCAATGACATAACTTGGACTACCTTGAAGTAGAGGTTGGGATCGACATTTCTTCTTGTCAATGCCAAATTCACCAAATAACTGTTAATGCAAGTGTACCATGCCCCAGGGCTTGAGTCAAACCATATATTGGATTGTTCAACCTACAAACATGTGTCTCTCAATCGTCTACTTCAAATCCATGCCATTGCTCAATGTACACTTATTTTTGTAATATACCATAGAGGAATGTTGTCTTCACGTCCATCAGATTAGGGGTCCATCCTTGAATTGCGGTAAGAGAAACTATCAAATCTATGGTTGTATAAAATCGAGCCACAAGTTAAAATATATTATCATAATCTTCTCCCTATTTTTGTGAGAGTTCTTGGGCCACAAACCTTGCCTTATATTTCTTAATGTTACCATCAACTCCATGTTTGATCTTTGATAACGACATTGAATTCACCATGTATCTTCCCTCTAGTCTCGACACAACATCCCATACATCATTTTTCATTATTGATTCATATTCTTCGTCCATAGAATCCTTCCAAACTTTTTCTTTCATAACTTCTTCAAATGTGAGAGGTTCAACTTTCTCATGGCTGCAACATATCCTTGGTACCATCATGGCTTCTCCCTTTCTCTAATTATCTTTAGAGGAGAACTTGTCTCTCATCATCTTGTAATGTGTTACCAAGCCAAAGTGGCCTCAACATGGTAGGAGGATCTAAGGGATCCATGGGCTCCATGGGATCATCAATAATGTTTTTCTTATATTCAAGCACGGAAGGGCCATCTAAAATATACATATCATCTTTCCTCTTATCAGGAGGAGGAGGAGGAGGAGGAGGAAGGTCCCTTGATTTCCCAAGGGAAGCATCTTCATCAAATGTTACACCACTGCTAATTTCAACCTTCCTTGGACCAAAAATATATATTCTAAAATATCTAGAATTCTCATAATACCAAAAAAACGTACCTTTTCTTCCCATGCCTACTAGTTTGTATCGTTTGTCCTTCGGTACATGAAAATATATGGGGAAGCCAAAAATATGGAGATGGCCAACGTCAAGCTTAACATGTGTGAACACTTATTCAGGGGTATTGTTTCCCAATTCTTGATGAGGTACCCTATTTTCAACATATACAGTAACATTCATTGCTTCTCCCCAAAGGAACTTTGAAAACTTTTGGTCATGGAACATGGCACAAGAAACTTCTACAATAGACCTATTATTTCTTTTAGTTCCTCAATTTTGTTCAAGACTATAGGGAACAATAGTTTCTTTCATGATACCTTACTTCTTGAAAAAACAAATGAACTCCTTTGAAATGTATTCTCCACCATTTTCTAGACCTAAATATCTTGATTTTCTTCCCTATTTTTTTTTCAATCAAAGCTTTCAATTCCTTGAACATTTCAAAGGCTTCATCTTTTTTCTTCAAATAATATATCCATATATTTCTTGAAAAGTCACCAATGAAGGTGATGTATTAGAGATTTCCACCAATAGAATGTATGGGCATTAGACCAGATATATCAGAATGAATGAGCTGCAGGATGTAATTTGTCTTGTTCTCACTAGAGGGGAATGTTCCCCTTGTCTTCCTTCCACTAGCACAACCTTGACATAATCCATAATGTTGGACTTGAACATAGGGAATACCAAAGATAAATTCCTTCAATTTTGGAAGAGCATCATCATCTATATAGGCCAATATTTGGGGCCATATCTCGCTTAGGTGATTTGTATCATAGACCAATGCTAGAAGAGGTCTACAAATGACCTGATAGAGTCCTTCAAATATCAATCCCAATGTAAATGCATCCTTCATAGGTGATCCAATAGGCCAAGTAAAATCCTTTCCCTTAAATAAAGAAACCATCATTCCTTTTTCTTCCAAAGAGGATATTGATACCAAATTCTTCTTCAATCCTAGCACATACATCACATCACAGAGCAAAATAGATTCCCCAAAATCCAAATGAAATTTGATGGACCCAAAACCTTTAACGAGATGAGTGGAGTTGTATGCAAGGATAATTTTCAAATTTAACTCCCTCTCTACCAAATTAGAGAGAACTTCATTATACCTAGAGAAGTGATGAGTGGCCCCATTATCAACCAATCAACTATCCCACGAATCTAGAGGAGAGGAGCTAGTAAGGTTATAAATAACAATATATCCAAATTGATTGAAAACATTACTTTTATACCTAGAGAATCTTGACTTATTTTGAGGACGATCCTATTCATGATCACTTGGAGAATCTCTTCTTCTTCTTTCATCTCTTCCATTGCGATCATTCCTTTCGTAATCTCTTCTTCTTCGATCATCAAACCTGTTGTTGCTGCTTCTAGTGTTGTAGCATGGACCATTGTTATTATTGTGGAAATCTCGATCATAGTGGCATCTCTTATGACAATTGAAGAATTCAATGTGCAATGATTCCTTAGATCTTCAAAATCTTTTCTTTGAAGTTCAAGGAGGATACTTTCTTGAATTTCATGGTCCTTTTCCTTTGTTCTTCTTCTTGTTGTGAGTGATGAGTGGAGTGGTCTCTCCTTCTTCATTATTTTGTATCCTACCTCTAGACATAATCCTTGATTCTTCTTAAGTAAGATTTACAACAATCTCACCAAATTCATAAAAAGAAAGTGTTGCTTATAGTAGTAATGAAGGTTTGCCAAATAGGAGGGATTCGTCTAAGAGTAAAAATCACCAATTTCATGTCAAGCATAGTTTCTCCAACTCTTTGTAATTGATAGCTAAGATGAGATATCCTCATAATGTAGGAATGCAGAGACTCTCCTTTGTTCATTTCGATATATTTTAGTTGATATTTCAAGGAGACGATTTCATTCAAATTGTTGACTTCACAAATGTAGACTCTCTTATCATACATGTCCTCAAACTTCCTCAAATTTCCAACATATGCAAGTAAAATACCTTGTAAACCATAAGATATAATTTTATTTACTTTTAACTCACATTTCTTGTATTTGTTCTTGACAATAGTGGAAGCATTATTTGTAGGCTCAGGTGCTTTCCTTGAATGTATTCCAAATCGTCATTGTTATCAGCTATGATCTCCAACCTATTTTCCATACATCAAAGTTAGATGAGTTGCCCAAATTCTCATTTTCATTGAAGAAAGAGGAAGATATATTCACATGATAAGATAAGCTCCTTCAACTATCTAAATACAATTTCTTTAATGCTTGTCTCCTTTTGGGCTTGTCCTTCACCTTAGCTTTGATACGATGTTAATTTTTAGATTATTTTATGTTGTATCAATTACTTTAGCCCAATTCAATATTAAAATTAGCAATATTTCGAATAACAATTAATATTTTAAAAATCAAAAGTAATTTAAGAAAGAAAAATAAATTTATTGAGAAAGGAGACAGTTAACACATTAACAAGAGACCCAATATTTGGTCAAAGATTAGCGAAAATTCCCACTATGGGGAAAATCATTTGAAATTTATTCTTCTATTAGATTATCATAAAATATTCAACATAGAGTAAAATGAGCTAAATACAAAATCATCCAATAAAATAAGCCCATCAATATTCAAAAATATGTTCCCAACATTAATATATATTAGAGACAACTTTTCCTGTCTACGATAAACTATAGTCAGATGCCAAAATTAGACCTAGAGCTCAAATGAATGGATGATGATCTATGCATGTGGTTCAGACCTTGTAACCACTTCCTTGAGTCTATTAGCCAATGTTTATAGCCAAAACATTCCTTTGACAATCCTGCAGTTGAGACTCAAAACCCTAAAACAAGTGTGAGCTTTAGACCCTGTATTTTCGTATATGTGTGAACTACTTTCCTCAACCTTCCATCGTACCTATGCAAACCAATCAATGAAGAAGAGAAGAAGAATATGCTTGGTGATTTCCAAATGAGATTGTGGTAACCTGTATTTATAGGCTTCCAATGGTGACCAATTTCCTATTAGGAACAACCTCTCTTATTGTGCATATGTGGGATTTTCTTTGTAAGGACACTTTCCCTTGTCTAGATTGAGCACTTCAATAGTCAAAGTTGGTCCTCTTGAAAATACTAATCTAGTCCCATGGTTCGAATTTGTCACTAAGCTTCCAAATTAACAATAGGAACATCGTTCAATGAAACAATTTAAGAAGCTCCAGCTAAAGAGTTGGGTGATTCATTATTTTGAATAATTTGGAATGATGACTCCCTAAATATTGAGAATGGGGAGTCTATGTAGCAGTATGTGGCATGTTTTGAAGGTATATTTATTGACAATTCTATAATCGATATATATGGAGCATTATAGGCATAATAGCAATTTCAAGTCATATTTGTCAAGTCTATCGTAGGTTCAAGGTGAAGAACAATAAAAAAAAAATGCAGGTCCGTAGTGATAAATCATTAGATGAATTAAATGGAGCCATCAACATTGATAGCAGAAGCTCATGACTAGTTGTCCTATATTCATCAGACGTAATCAATATAAATCATAGGATAACATGGAATATAGGTCGTTGCAACAAGTATTGTGGAAGGTATTTTGAAGTAGACAAGTACTTTGTAGGAAGACAGAGGAAGGATTCTTATCACGGGGAGAAAAAGTAGGTTATAGGTCCATAGGAAGAAGGCATATTATTAGGGGGAGTCACCGTTTTCTATTTATGTCAAAGGGTGAGAGAAATCATGAGAAGGATATTGAAGCATGAAGTCAGGGGGAGTTATACTCATAGAAGGAGTACATGTGTTTTCATCAATGATAGAGGGGGAGGTTATTGGATGATGTTGTCATTGATTTCAACCATGGGGTTTGGATTTGACTAAAATAAAAGTCATTGATGTCAAATAGTTAATGAACACTTCCTATGTTCTTCTATATTACCTCAAGTTGGAAGCTTCATTGTTGGATGATTGAAAACACTGAGTTCAAGGCTGGAGTTCCCTATTCAATGGACATATCTTGATCTTGTCAGAGTTCATTTGAAAATAAAATCATTAATTTTGTCTCAGAGATCCATGCCATTATATTCTCCTTGTTGAGATATTTCTGGTGCTATGCGGTATGCCCCTATAGGCCTCCTCATTTGAGATATTTTCACAATTGAAGTTGAAGCCCCCAACCTGTGGGCTAAAACCCTAGAGGGTGACTATATGATTCCTTCACCATAGTTAAGTCAAAATTTCATAGGATCATTCACCCTATATTAAAATAATTATTCCTATGAGAAAATAACATTTATAAATTAACATTAAATGGTCAAATCTATGAGCCAAGGATAAAGAGGAACTTTTATTAAAACACATTGACTTTTGTTTTACCTATAAGAAGCCTACTAAAATAATTATAAATAATGAATTCATAATAAATTACATCTATCTCCTCAACAATCTAAAACAAATCTCCAACGATTTAATTTTGAAGCCCCTCAAAGATCTATATAAATAAAACAATAGAATCAAATCAACAATGATTTTTTATTGTCTGAGCTCTAAAATAGTTATGAACATGAATTCAACCTCTATGCAAGATGTGACAGATCTGAGGAGAAGTGATCTAAAAAATTTATCGTCATTGACACTTTGCAAGATTTATAATTTTGGGCTTTTAAAAATTTCTTAGTTCTTATGTGTTCAGGTATGAATAGTTGAAGTAAATGAAGAATAACGATAAAAGTGACATTGTCGTGGATAATATGTCATTTTACAAAATGCAACTTACTACTTGTCGCCTCTTTTTAGTTATAATACCATTGGTGAATTCTGTGGGTGGGTAAATACCATGGGTGAATGAATTCAATGGGTGGATGAACACCATGGGTGGATAAATACCATGGCTGAATGAATACCATTGGTAGGTGTCACTTACACTACCATGGGTAAATTCCATGGGTGGATGAATACCATTGGTATATAAATACCATGGGTGAATGAATGCCATAAGTAGATGCCACTTTCCATTTAGATCAACTCGATAGATGCTATGAACGAGGAGTTAAATCAAATTGAAAAGAACAATACTTGGGAAGTGACACCAAGACTAGTGCAAAACAATGTCATAGGTACAAAATGGGTATTTAAAAACAATATGAATGAATAGCAAAAAATTGCTAGAAAAAAAGCCATAATAATATGTAAGGGTTAGTCATAAGTAGAAGGTCTTGCAATATTGGAGTAAATCAGGATGTTTCTGGCCTTTGCTTATTATAAATATTCCAAGGTGTACCAAATGGATGTGAAGTTTGCTTTTTTGAATTGAGAAATTGAGGAAGAAGACTATATGAAACAACCCAAGGGATTATTATTATCATACAATCCTAATTATGTATGAAGGTTAAACAAGGTACTATATGGTATTAAATAAGCACCATGGGCATGGTACTCTAGGTTGGACAAGTATCTACAATAGCAAGGCTTCAAGACAGGTGCAACTATTACTGGTAATATGTACATAAAGGCCAGTAAATATGAACTCCTAATTGTGTGTTAGGAACCTATAGTACTAGTGTAGCCCCCATATTTTTATTTTTGTGCCCCATACAAGCCCACTATTTTTATTATTGTACCCTTAAATTATTATTGTTATGTAGGCTTCGATTATATTGTGACACTTTAGCCTCCTATATATACCCAAGAGGTTTTCTCATTTGTAACATCAAATAATTTCTAATTTATGTGATGTAAAATAAGATACTCCCCTCAAAGAGTATTATTTTAAAGTTGTTTATTCATCATTTCATCTATTTTTGTAAAATGGTTATATAGCATTTGGTATGAAGCTCTAGATGCTAGGGTTTCACTTCTTCAAACAAGTCATATTTGAATTTTCACTATAATGTTTAGTATGCGAGGATTTAAAATCTTAAATTTTGACCATGTGGAGCTTATTGATGAGCATTTTATACAAATTTCATATCTTTCTTTCACTATATTATGGATTTATGGTTCATGTAAGTTAGAGTTTTTGTACGCTCGAGAGTTTAGTCTCAAATAGGTGACTCAGGGAAAATATTCATGACTTCGTTTTGGATATCAAAATTGAATTTTGTAAACATTGAGTGAAATAGCATTGACTTTAGGTTATTGTGCATGATTTTCAAGGCTAAAGTTTAAAACAATGACACATGGCATTCCATACAAGTTCGCTCTACTAAACAAGTCCATAAGGAGGTTATCTAGGGATATTTGGTGTAACATTAGCTTGAAGAATCCAATCTCAGTCTAACTCACGGGGTTGGAAAGAGGACATAGAGGGATATAACAAGACTTAATTTCAGACCTTGCAAGGAAACAATCATAGAAATAGAATATTTTCAAGATCAACCTATCAACAAGTTCAAAATCAAACTCTAAAAAGTGTGTATTTTTAAGTCTGCATAAATTTTGTTTGAAAAATTAGTTTTAAGTGATTCAAAGGGAATAATGAAGCATATATATCATTAGTTTTTTCTATATTACTCCAAAAGAAAATAATTCTACACCCATTAAGGTCTCATAAAACTCTAATATTACACATGAAGAGGAATAATTGTAACATGATATATCAAAATTACGGGGCCAAAGGTGACAAATTTCACTCTTACAAAGAACAAAAAAAGATGAACTAAAAGGGTACATGGATGTTTAAAAGAAAAAATAAATGGTCACATGGATAGTTAATAAAAGAAAACATGAATGGTTTAGAAGAAAACATGGAAGGTTTGGAGGAAGGTTTGTAAGCGTTACTACAAGGAAGGCTTCCTAATTATGACAAGGTTGTTCATGAAACTCATTATTAAAATAAAGGGAATGGGAATCATTATTTTAGAGAGTCAAAATTTGGGTTGAATACCATCCAAATTTCTAATATTGATATGAGGAAGTTTGATGGCAAGGATCCGGTAACATGGATAGTACGTATGAAGAAATTATTTGATCTACACGATGTGTAACACACACAAAAGATACACATTGCATATTTATATTAATAACCCAATAAATTTATGTAGTATCAATGGATTTTTTATCATAAATCACTTTTCACTTGGTCAAGCTTTACAAAGGAATTGATAGCACATTATGAGGATACAAAGAGCAACACCTTCTTTAGCCAATTGATAAATCTCAAACAAAATGGTTGAATGGAGGGGCACATCGAGGACTTCAAAGTATTAAATATCAAGGTAAATGATATTATAGAGGAGAATATGATTGATTTATTTATAGGAACTTTAAAGGATAACATATAACATGATGTTTTCCTTTGGGAACCTAATTCATTAGAGAAGGCTTTGAGGGTGGCAAGAAAAGTTGAAAGCAAAATTATGGCAACAAGGAGGTCTACCAGTCACAACTATAAAGATGGAAGTGTTTCCACTCCTGTCATTCCATCTCCTACAAGGTTCATTACACAACAAATGGAGGAAAAGAGAGAAAAGGGGATTTGTTATTGTTGTGATAGAAAATACATTAAAGGTCATAATTGTGCTAAGAAAAAAAATATTTTCCATAGATTTTGAAGAAGAGGAAGAAAAGAAAGAAGAAACATCAAATGAAAAAGATATACACTAGGAATGAACACAAATGAACAAAAATGAAGAAATGAATGCAAACTTATCTTGTCATGAATTTGTGGGAATTTGTTATGAAACCAACGCACAAAAAGATAGAGAAGATAGTTGAACGCCTTAGAATTCAGCCTCTTTGAGTGGGAAACCTCCTTTACATTACATAAATGAACAATTATTGGATGATTCAAATGACAAAACCTCCTTTCTATATATAGGAGTCTAAGGAGTCACAATATAACGTAGTCAACCTAACAATAAAAATATAAAGCCACAAAAATAACAATAGAGGGATTCTATGGCGCACAGTAATAAGAATATGGGGGCAATAGGGGCACAACAATATTAATAAGGGGTACAACTACAATAGTAATGGGGTAATCACTAGTATTATAGGGACCCAACATGGCCCTCTCCTTTAAAAAAGTGTTGTCCTCAACGCTTGAGCAGTTGTGGATACTTCTGTATAAAATTCTTATCCTCCCATGTGGAATCTTTAGCGGATAAGTTCTTCCACTTGATAAGATACTCCGAAATTGATCAATTTCGCAACTGTCGAGTTCTTGTTTCTGTGACTGCTTTTGGTTCCAATATAATTTTTCCTTCCTCGCCAAGTTCATGCAATATTGTTTGAACTGGGAACTTGTCACCTATAACCTTCTTTAAACATGAAACATGGAAAACTGGGTGCAATCGAGAAGCTGCAGGAAGCTCCAACTTGGATGCCATAGTACCAATCTTTTGCAACACCTTGTATGGACCATAATACTTTGGTGATAATTTATTATCCTTCATAGCTTGCTTGAGGGACATTTGCTTATATGGTTGTAGCCGTAGGAATACTAATCACCTACATCAAAACTTCTTTCGCTGCGATGTTGATATACCTGTTGTTTCATTCTATTATGTGCCAACACGAGGTTATCCTTTAAGAGTTGGAGGACTTGTTGTTGATGTTCGATGTGATGTTCCACTGCTTGAACCTTAGAATTTTCTCTTAAATATGATGTGATGGATGGTGGTTGATACCCATAAAGTGCCATAAATGGGGTCATTTTTGTTGTTGTATGGAAGGTGTTATACCACCATTTCGCTAGAGGCAACCATTCGACCCATTGTGTCTGTTTATTAGATACAAAGCAATGAAGATATCCTTCCAAACATTTGTTTACTATCTCAGTTTTCCCATCCGATTGAGGATGATAAGATGAGCTATGAGCTAAATGAGTACCAAGACAAGAAAATAATTCTGTCCAAAAATTTCCAGTGAAAATGGGATCTCTGTCACTTACAATAATCTTTGGGTTTCCATGTAGCTTTTGAATTGTTTCCATAAATGCAGTAGAAACTGTATTGGCTTTAAATGGATGTGATAATGCACAAAAGTGTGCATACTTGGTAAGTCTATCAACTACCACCATGATGACACTCTTTCCTCAGACTTGGGTAAA